>JARFNW010016557.1:3941-15023 GCA_031763155.1 Dirona albolineata | reverse complement strand
CCCCTTCCCCTTCTCTCTTTTTTCTCTCTCACACACACACATACACACACACACATACTCGCACATTTTCATTTACAAACATTCACACAACAGCATGCTCTTGCCAAGCATCATCTTTGTTGAGACTCAGGGGGGAAAGGGGGGGGGGAGAAGAAAAAATTAGAGGGAGGGTAGAGGGAAGCCTGCAAATTACGGCTGCCACCCAGTTAATGGAGCCTTTGCTCTACGTTAATAATTCATTAACTTAATTGCCACCATTACCTCGCAGGGACGGGCAGCAGATGTGTTACCAATAATGTATATTGTATGAGCGTGCACAAGTGACAAAGTGTGTAATGTTGTTTACACGAATGTGCGAGTCTTTGTTAGTAGTAGTGGTTGCGTCCACAGTCTCGTGGATTACAAAAATAAAAACTGTTACCATTACGCTTGTCTGCGACAATTAAACTGCGCAGTTTGTTGTTTAAGAAGTAGTAAGGGAGATGACTTGAGGAATTTCACACCACGAGTCTTGTCACTTTCATTTCTTGGTAATTTCCCTTGTCGCACGACTCGACAAGAAGCGGCGACACAGAGGAAAGAAAGGCAGTGAGTGTCATTGAGACTCTTACAGTGCCAAAAGTAAGCAGCGCTCCTTCTTTCTTTTTCTTTCCTAATACTAATAGTAGGTGTATCTAAGCAGGATTACTGCAATGTGTCTTATGTGCCACTAAATAGCTATTACTTTCACACACAGAGACATACACACACTTTTGATATTGTCGTTTTATATTGTTGTATTTTGATTTATGAAATTTGTATTTTTCGCGGTAAAAGAGTAAAATATAAACCGACATAATAGAAGAGAATATCACCACCCTAAAAAGACGCGGACTTTTAGCAGGGGACTGCACATGGAAACAGCCCCAGGGTAGCCTCAGTCAGGCAAAGGTCCCCTCAACTTTGCCTCATGCGGCCAGACCGCATAGGGAGGATTAAGTAATAAGTAAGAGGAGGGAAGGTAATACAGAATTTTAGAAATATAATCAATAAAATATTAGGTGGGTAGCTTGGCAACTCAATATAATATTAATATTAGCCAACACTAACACATATCCATGTATGTACAAAACATACACATCAAGGCTCACAGAGTTACCATTATTTATTTCCCAGCAGGTAGTGTCGTTCAATATCCTTCTTAACTCCATGGGGAGCATACAGTATAGTAGTCTGTTGGTAGCATCATACTAACATAGTGACAATATATTTCTCTGCCTGTAACTAGGTACTCATTTACACCGGAGTTGAGTGAGGAAAAAATATGCAAAGAGCCTTTCCCAAGGCCTCATCATTGAATCGAACCCAGGATCTCACAACCTAGAGGCCAGCAGTCCAACAACTCAACCACCAAAGCCACATGTTAATGAATCATCTGCAGAAAAGATGCAGGGATGGTAAAAAAAAAAAAGAGGAGGGAAAAAATAAATTGAATTGGCCGCCTGTAAAAAAAAAAAAAAGGAATCATAGCAGCCTTTTTCTCCTTTTCAAAGTAATCCAGATGGTGGTAACATATCAAGAATAAAACACAGCCATCCCTTATGCCTGAGAATAACCAATCACAAGGATGAATACACAAACGAAAAGAAACTGATGGATCCAAATAAATGGTTGTGAGTACAAAAAGTAATCCAAAGATTACACAGCAATTTGTGAGTTCTCTGGTCAAGAGTCAAAGGCGTACTGGCGAGTCAGTCAAGTGACTTTCTTCATTTGTCATCAATTCCTGAAGGGATGAGGTAAACTTTTATGTATTCTATCCTTTTCAGCTTCAGTCTTTGAAGTTGGAATAAAACTTGGGTTTTATGACACACCCCACTTCGACAAAAGGTTTCCTGCTTTTCAACCCATACTGGATGGAAGGCAACTGCACTGGCTCCACTACCCAAATAGCCAGGCACCACATTATTTTCTCACCAGGATCCCAATTCGTCTTTTTTTTTCCTATAATAACCAAATCAGTCTCCAGAGAGATTTAAAACTGGTACCTTCTGTACGAAATGGATGGCCATTGTGTCACCTTCTTTACGCTCCTTCAGGCCCTAATTTCTATCTTTAAGTCCTGCCTGACAACAAAACATCTTTAAGTTAATTTAATGATCTTACGAAGTAAATATCTGGTGTCACTGTGGTTAGGAATAGGACATCAATTGGTGATGTACATTTATCACAAAAGTTACACTTAATTACAAACAAAATAAAAACAAACATACAATACAGCACACAGAACAAAGAAGCAAACACATCATAGATCTCTAAAACAAATTCACATTCTATAAAATAAAAAGGGAGTTTCGCAATGAATATTTACCATATTTAAATACTGCATCAATAAATCAAGAGTCATTTAGTATGCAGTTGAAGGAAGATCAAGTAAAAATACTTTAGTTTCCTTATCATTGGTGCTAGATACTTGCTTTTGATTTTAAAAATGAAATCACAAATCATTTCAAGTCAAAGCACACTAACATCAATCATTTGTGTCACTCATCATAGCAACACAGGGAATGGTATTGAAGTTCATGGTAAGTTAGATAATTAATACTGGATAAACAACAAATTATGTCCTTGGCAATCAAAGACAAATACTGACTGAGACTTTACTCCACAAAGGTCATGAATCCTGAAACCAGGAGTGTAATCAAATGCCTTGGAAAGTGCCAGCCACACCTTTAAGTGAAAATAAAAGAGCAAAAGAGGAGGGAAAGAATGAATTTGAATGTTTGACTTACAGGTCGTATAAAACTGTTGGAACTGTCAGAAAAACTCCCATCTGATCGTTTATTGAACTTGCCCTTGCGTTTGCCTCCTTTCCCGCCCTAGAAAGATAAATGGAAAAAATGACATTTCATATTAGTTAGAAAATTTGAAACAGTTCAGATTGAATAAGCCTTGTGTTAATTCATAATAAAAATTTAACAACCTGCACAATTGAACAATAGTAGATGTTTAAAAATGCATCAAACAGTATGCAACAATTATAAAAATTCATTTTTTGACAGAACCATCTGCGAATGGAACTAGCTTGATAAAGGTATAATCACTGCTTCATTAGTTGACAGTGTCGAGTTGAACGTCCAGCAAATGTAGCATCACTCAAAACCCACACCCACACACATTCACCAAATACACACATCCACCTGTCAATTAGATGCCAGAATTAGATCATTTGACGAAGCGATACAAAGATACAGATACAGACGTGGGCAGCCTTGCTCAAAACTTTCTTTTTAAATTCTTTTTCAAGTACTGCATTGTGCAGTGAAGGGCTAGCTCAACGCTGAACATAGAGCTAGATACTGGATCAACAATCCAAACAAGAAGCAAGTTTTAAAATTTTCAAAATAAAACATTTGTTTTAATTATAATACAAAATAAATGACACATTCCAATTCTTTTATTCTGATTATCTTCTCAATCTGAAGACACAAATGACCAAAAGAGAAGAAGAAGAAAATTATTCTTTAATAAAAAAGTTCATCAAATTCAATTATCAATTTCAAAGCTCCATGCTTCAAAAGAAGACAAAAGGATTATTAGGAATATCTTTTCATCTCTAATTCAAGACTAATAAGGTTTTAAAAAAAAAGGTCCTAAACATTCTAATTGAAGTTGAGTGCCCTTTTCCACACTGCAATATCATTTCATAACAAAGTTAACTCTATTCTTAATTTTTAATTGTAAGTCACCTTCGTTCACTCTTTTGTACACATTTTCAGCATGAGTTTTTTAACATTCAGAATCTACTTACTGCTCTTTATATGTAAACATGACGCATTCCTAACAAATAAAGATGTTCCACACCACCTAAGGCAGTTTTGATGAACTCATGACCTGCCTCAGTGGCAGGGGTAGATATTTAAATTTTGAGATGGCAGAGGCCACAAAAGTGACTAACTCTTTGCAGGTTTTCAACTGCCACAAATTCTTCTGGTCCCCATCCGAGAAGGCCAGTAATCTGGCACCAATACCCCCAACATGCCAGGCGACACACACCTATACCAAATGAACCTGTTTCCATTGGAAAACATTGTGATGAAAGAGTTAAGTCAAGTCATCAAGACTGTTCACGTTTCATTTAAAGTAAAAGACAAATCACAAAATGCATGACTCTCGAACAAATGAAAATGTTTAAAAACAAAAGAGATCGCTGTTTACTGATTTAACACGGACTTAAGTTCCTGTATTTGCAACTGAATGATACCTAAATTTTACTGTCTCTATCATCAATGAAAGATCGCACTGCCCTTTCAAAAACAGTCACCCTACTTTTTCTTCCCTGGTTTCACCACTCTCATTTTTCATAAAGTTGAGTAATGATATAATAATAAATGCCACTTGAACTCCAAGCCCTCACATCCATTTTTGTTCCTTATCTATGACAAAAATAGCTTCTTGCTGTTGCTTGTCAGTCCATGCGAGGTGCGGGTGACTTAAATTAAGGCATAAGACACAGAATTCAAGAACCGTTTGAAGTTGAATCATGTCATAAATCGCTTTCAGCACAAGCCTTTCTCAATTGATGTTATATATATATATATATATCCCTTTATCCCGCCAAACCTTTTATAATGACAACTTTGCTGCCATCCAAAAGAATAGCAGTTTCTTCATTGATAGTGGAAAGAGAATACAGCAGTCTCAGCCTAAGATTATTGTCCTTGAGAGACAAGAACAATAGGGATTGTGGGCAGACCAGGATGTAGTCCGATTTGACGGTCATGAACTTAATAAATTTGCATGTGTATTCAACATGAGACACAATTTCCCTTCAATCTTAAAATTAAATTAAGTTGAAGTCAAACTTAATATGATCATATATCTATAGATCAAAACAGCACCCTTTCATCTCCAAGACGATTTTCTTGACAAGTCATTTTGCTGCCCATAAAAAGAACTAATCGTTACTATTGTTCGCAGATTGGCTTTAAAACAGCTTGAATTTGATGGTGAATTCTTCCATCAGATTTCTGGCATTACCATGGGCACGAAAATGGGACCATCATACGCTAAACTCTTCATGTGTCACCTAGAGGAAAGGTCTGAGGCCAGCAAGGACAGTCCATAGAACCAGAATTCTTTAAAAGGCATATATACACATATAATGATGACTACACAGATGTCACATCAATGTGCTATTCGGATCTGGAAGAACTCATAGTTCAATATCCATCCATCAACTCCTTCCACCAAACAACACCATTTAATACTACACCATTCTACAGGGAAACGAAGAAATAAGTTACTTTCCACACCTCCGCTGATTGCTAACACTGCCACGATTGCAACCTAAGAGACCTCTTTGTTTGCAGCTGACTGAAAATGGAGATCGATCCTAACACAACAATTGCTCACCCAATGCCACTGTAAGAGGATATATGTTTTCAATTGTGTCGAAATGGTACCATAAATTTCGCAGACAAAAAATGGGCCATCATCAACAATTCCTTCACCTGGAATTTAGTTTACACATTACTGTGTAAGCGATTCAATATGACGTATATCAAGACCTGTAAAAGACAGAGAGACCAATTCGCCCAGCACCTCTGTTCGATCCAAAAAGAAAAAGACAAGCCTGTTGCCTTACATTTTTATCGCCCAGGCCATTGGGACATGTTGGATATCGAAATATAGGTCCTTGAATTCTGCTCCACCAGCAAGCAAAGTCAAAGATCATGGGCGACGCATTTTATTTCCATTCTAGGTACATTGCACCTCAGGTATCTCAACATCCGCCATGACATCTCATTATTTTTTCAATACTTTTTAACCCCTGATTGCAGATAATCAGCACAGGAAACGTCCTTCCCCCACCACTCTCCCTACCCCTATCTCAACCCACCCATACATCCTTTCAGGAATTGTCTTCCACACCAGAAAGGACTTTCTTTTTCTTATATCTACAGGCATTAATTTCCTCTTCTTTTCGATACATAATGTTATCAGATATTTTAAGAGTTTAATGCGTGAGGGGTGATTCTTAACTTTATGTGCACTGCATGTCTACGCATCCATTCTTAGTTGTACGTCCACATCTTCTTGAACATAAAACCATAATGCTGTGTTATGGAGTAATTTTTCATACTGAAACATTCTTGGTGACTTCCCTTACTTTTTTGTTCCTATTGTATCAATACAAGACAAAACACTAATGAGGTAACTTTGAAATGAGTGAACTTTTCCCCCTACTCAAATACTTGGAAGTACCCGACTGTCAACCTTGTACGCTTTTTCATAATTTTATCTGCCATTTCATAATAAGCTCGTGAAATCTTTTGCTAGTCAAATTTGTATATAAAATGAATAAAATGGGAGGTCTCAAAATGAATTAGAAATTGGCCTATATTGTGGGAAATGAAATGGAGAGTGGTCGTGCTGCAGTGCTGGACACGGAAGCACTCTGTTCCTACTGCTACTTACCACCGCTGTAGTATTAGTATTACTCCTGGACTAGTCAAACATCGATTTATTTATTTTTATAACATTAAAAAAGCTAATTTATCTATTCCATTTTCACTCCAGTCAACACAGCTGCAGCAAGTTATTGTTACTAATCTTTCAATGTAGCTACCTAATTGCCACCTGACAGTTTATCCCTGCCAGCCAGGCACTCAGTAAAGACATATCAGAGTCAGAGTCAAGTGACGTGGGTGGAGCAGATATGTAATATATTTAAAATAAATAAAGACAATACAGAATATATCACACGGGTGCAGCAACTAGACATCTAGTACATCTATTATCAAGATATGGGATGTATTCTAGACAGAGACAAGACTTTCTCTCTGTGACCTCCATAATAATTCCTCTAGGTCTAGACCCTCTCTCACTCACTGATCACCAGACCAACATACAACACCACTACTACTCACTACACCACTCCATTCAACACACAACACTGCATCCTCTCATTTCTATTCTGAGTATATTTACTCAAATATATAATATTCAAACAATTGCTGACCCTCCATGCAAATACCAATAATAACAAAATGAAAATAGACGTCGATTTGATCAATTTTGACTGGAATGCCATTTCAGAGTGAGTGCTCTGAGCAGAATTTGTACTCACTCTCAGACTTATTAAGCGGAAGAGGACAAGGAACCCCGGACAAAAGAAATAAAAAGTGGGGTATCAGTCCTTAACAACAAATTTTGCATTTTAATTATAAGATAAATGCATCTGCCAGGGTAAACCATATCTCTATTTGTTATACCTGTGAGGGCTGTTGCATAGCCGTGTCTACAAACTCCTGAAATTGAGTAGAAGCGAGCGCCATCTTTTTTGTCTTTGGGTCTGCTTCTGAGCACTATGTGTACAAATACCCCAAAACGAAGCCATAGAAACGGATTCAGCTGAAAAGAAAAACTGTTTCTTTCACATAAAACCAAAAGAAATAATTCACAGTCATCTTAACTCCAATATCCGTGAAAATTGTCCTCAACAAATCCAGCGGAACGATAGCGAATTCTCTCCGCGATAGAGATGTTGACTTCTTATTTCGCAGATCGTAAGGATTTTTGTCACAGTTTCCGTTTTTTGTTTCCAAAAGAAGTAATACTGTTCGTGAACCAGTTAGATTCGTTTACCATGAAACAACATTTTCTATGTTTTGTAATTTGATACCAGTATCATGGGTGTCTTTCAAGTGTATGTATTTTTTAGGACATTTAATGTCAAAATGTTTCCTTTCGATCACGGACCCACTAAAATATATTCCAGCGATGGTGCAAATGTAAGGTCTATTTTCATTGGCCAATAATGCGTGAGCACCTGCGTATACCTCCCTGCTCACTTCCCGCTGTTTGGCACTCAGCCCGCAGCATTCCAACACTTCGGCCACTCACCGGCATCTACATGCTTGCTTTCGTCATATCTAGCTCCATCACTCAACATCCTTTGTCCCTCGACCAGTTAACGCATTAATTAAATCCAGGTGCAGCTTGTTTCTCTACCTACCACCACTTTCGCATTTGTCAAGACCTGGAGTGGAGCACCATAACGATGATAAAAAATATATCACATGCAGTGTGGACAAGAAAGAATGTCTTTTTTCAGATACCACGTACGCAGTTGAAAAGACGCAATTCACCAGAGGCCCATTCCGCCTAATTCGAGATAATCACCACTATCATCATCATCATCATCTCCACCATCATTAACGATCCCCCTAATCATGATTATTAGTAGTACATAGCCAGTAATAATAACAATGGTATTTGTTCATTGGTAGTAGTAGTAGTAGTAGTAGTAGTAGTAGTAGTAGTAGTAGTAGTAGTAGTAGTAGTACTAGTACTAGTACTAGTAACAGCAGCAGCAGTGGTGGTAGTAGCAGTAATGTAGAGTCTACTTCAAAGTATGCCACAAATGAGCGAAAAAGATGAGGGATTGTTCGCGGCACAAGGAGTAATTAATAGCTGTGTTGCATTTATATAACGCTTATTCACGATCACCACCATGCTCTAAGCGGTTTACGTTTGCCGTGGGAATGCAACCGAACATTCAACACTTAATGCACCACACTCGGCTTGTTAGGTGCGAATACAATTTAGGGACAAGGACAACGCTGCTTACAACCGAGGGGACCTTATAACTTAACGTCCGTCTCCGATAGAAGGAGGTAAGCAGGGCAAAAGCGCTGGTGGGCCGATACATTTCATTATGTATAAATATTGTTGTGGCGATTTTAGATCCCAGACGGTCACCCGTCCATTCACTAACCACAATAGACGATGCTTGTCAATACCAGCCGTCGAGTTGTGTGCACTGCTCTGCCACCGACCTACCCATATAAGTATTGCATCAAATAATCCAATTATGTCATATAGTTAACGGGTGTGTGTGTGTGTGTGTGTGTGTGTGTGTGTGTGTGTGTATTTGGTGTATGTGTTTTAATGTCATTCGATTTTGGCGTCTTTGTTTACGTTGCTTTAGCGTAAAGAGACTATGTCGTGGTACGGTCACGAGTTGAAGTAAAAAATATCTTGTGGACCAATATTAGTCGTTAGGTAGTCTCTTCTGTGTTCTTTCAGGGTGTTCCAGTTTAGGCTACGCATCACGCTTGTGCCACTAATTATCTGACCTAATCTTTACAATCGAATCTTGCTGCACGCTTTTGGACTGCTTCTAGTCGATTTAGGCCTTGCCCTGTATGCAGATCACAAACGATCCGTCCATGTTCTGGTCCAACACGAACAAGAGAGATGTGCGCTTGTTCCTTGACATTCCTCTACCAGTGTTTCAGGTTCCTCCTAATGCTTCCCAAAATGTGATTTTGTTCTGTTATCTGTTTTTGTTTTGTATGTTCGGTTGGATTAGCCATTTTAAGTTGTAAGCTAGTAGTAGTAGTAGTAGTAGTAGTAGTAGTAGTAGTAGTAGTAGTAGTAGTAGTAGTAGTAGTAGTAGTAGTGGTAGTAGTAGTATCTACACTACACTACTACTAGTCTACTACTACTACTACTACTACTAGTAACTACTACTATCTAAATCTAGGTAGACTACTATTTTAATTTAAATATTAAAAAAGTAAAAGTCGTGCAAGTGCAAGTTGAAAATGTCTCACTACTCAAAATTGATTATCGAAGCTAAACAAACTCACGTTATGTTATTTTGAACTTTCGAGAGAATGACGGGCATATCATTTCAAAATTTTAAGATGGATTGATCTATTTTTCATCTCATTATTTCACTATTGAACTTTGTTGAAATTCCTCGTTAAATATTCATCGTTGTTTAGGTTCGGTGTCAAGGAAATGGAACACTATGTAAAGCTAGGAAAGGTTTCGTAGCAATTTGAAACAAATCTGTTTTCATTCATACGTAAAATATAAAGTTTTCAAGTATAAATTATATTTTTGTATCAAGATGATTAATCTAGATGGTTTTAACATCATATATTCGAGAACAATTTTCACCTATCTCAACTTCATTACTTTCGTGTAGTGCCGAGCGGTTCTACGCTTTTTGGGAACCGCGGTTCTGCGGTTCTTTGGAACTGAGAATCGCGAGAATCGGTTCCGATTCCGGTTCCGGTTCTATTTTGAACCTATGGGTCTTGACCTGCTCGAGAACCGTGAACTGTGAGAACTTTCGTGTGCCTTCATGTAAAGTGTAAAGCCAGTCATTCTGACGTACATGCGGCGCAGTAAATAGGCGTACGTCATGTACAATTTACAAGTCCCTCTGTTCTCCTTGCTTACTTTCACATGAGAATGCATAAAGCTGTGCAGGATCCTTCCGTTGTTTTGTTTTGTCATGTAGGGAAATACGCTCAAATGATTGAAAATGTGTCTACTGCATGCGGCAAATTGCAAGTTTCTGTTTTGCCTTCAATACTTCTCGCACTGCTAGTTTCTTCTGGATTACTGGTCCAACAAAATGCCTTCATCCCAACAGCAGACATTCTGAAGTAATCGATGTATCTCTCTTTGTCTAATTCAATATGTCGCACAAAAAATGGCAATATGCACCATATGTTTTCCTTTCACTCAATATTGCTGTTTTTTTAAAATTCGTAAGCATCAACAAAAGTAAATAATCGTGATAGTTCAACGCATTTACCGAAGTGAATCTGTAGTTGCCATTGTTGCCGATGCACTCAACACAAGACACACTAGCTAGTTATGGCCGATGTATATTACAAGTGTGTTGTTCACAAACGCCCACCGTGTAAACACGAATCTTTGGAAAGACGCAAGTCTTGATGCTACGCGCTAAAACGCTTACGCTAGAACGACGTATCATGTAAAGCCGGTTCTATTTCCATGTCAGTATTTTTGCCTTTCCACGAGCGACGTAGACTATCCCATCCGTATTTTGTTTTTAAAAAATCGCTCCCCTATATTTTCCATAAAACAATTTCAAAGTCCTTACATGACATCCGTATTACGTCCGTATTGCGACTGTAGTTTTCACAATTCGGATTGGGTAGCGATTGATGTCCGTAAGTCATCCGTGTTTTGGAGCCGAATGCCTCAAAATTGTCAATCTAGTCGTGATGACGAGAGGCACAGAGGAGAGAAAAGTTGTAAGCGACGGGGGGG
>JARFNW010016446.1:2248-15028 GCA_031763155.1 Dirona albolineata | reverse complement strand
ACCTCTGATTATGGAACATTTAGAAATCATCTTAAAACAGAACTCTTCTCTCTTCATCTTCTTTGACTTTGGATTATGCATTACCTATATGGTTGTATTGTTTATGTGTTGATATGTGATGATGATGTTGTTACGTGAACCCATTTATTGTAAAGCGCCGATGAGCATTTGTTTCAAAATGGATCTTGGCACTATATAAATTTATAATTCATTCATTCAAATTCATTCATAATAAAAAAAATGTGTATGTTTGTTATCACCACTAGAGCTGTTTTGTTTAATACTATGACTGCAACAGCTGTTTTGATGATCTGACATATTTATCATCAATATGAGGCAGATTATGTTTTTACACTTAGTTTACATTTAGCTTCTGTGCTTTGTTCAAGATGATTTAAAGTTTTGAAATTGAAAGATAGATATGACTGACGAAAGTAAACAAATTGAGGTTGGCATGGTGTGTGGTATGAGAATGGAAGTATCAGCGCCAGAAGTGACAAAACTCTTCATTGTTATAATATATTGTTCACCAAAGAAGCACATTACTCATCATTTAATTCAACAAACATTAGAAATGGAAAATATAAACACCACAACTAATTGTATGATTTAATGAATTTTTTGTAGTTGAAAAATTTATGGTGGTTGGCCAATGAATAATAATTTTAACATGTGTGTTTGTTTTGTTTGAAAAAAAAAATTCACTGCCCTTTTATCCAGGCAAAGGAACTCTATCACACAAGATGCATTGAACTAGAACGATTGAAGAAGGATAATGGCTCTGCTAAGGACTTGGAAAAGGTGATGATGAATAAGAACATTGCATTTAAAAACGACATCAATGCAAAGGCATATAAATGTTTGCTTTATTTCCTTTTAAAGGTTCATAATGATGGCCCTTTTCTCGGGGGGGGGTTAAATCTTTATCTTTCAGATTGTGTCTGATTTCAGACTCCTGTTTTCTGATTGTAATCTTACTATGGGTTTGTTGCCTGTTTGTAATCTCATGGGTTTTGAAACATTTCTCTGATTGACGTATTCATCATCTTTGTTATTTTGAGTTACTTTAGTTTGTGTGGATACCTTGTGAACCATTTTGTCATTCAGGTAATGAAGTGTTAATGTAAAAAGTGGTTTGGGATTTTGATAGACCCTAAAGACATTTCCCCGGGGGTGAATAAAGTGGATTTATTTATTTATTTATATATTATATTTATTTGTTTTGATTATTTTTATTTTCATAGGCTGAAATCAAGTACAGGAAAACACGTAAGTACACTAGTTAACAAAAGGTAGAAGTCTGTTAACTTTTCAAGACCAAACTGGCCTTTAAAAAATATATACAGCTGCATGAACAATTGTTAAAGTCATTAAGAAGTGATAATGAAATTAATGCTTGTCAGGGTTTTTAAATTATTGATTGAAAAGAAGATTAAAAGATTGTTAAATGGACAGCTTGGAGAATATGTAAGATCCGTGTTAGTTTTGAGATTAGTGTAAAGGCATCATCCATGACATAATAACATGATCCTGTTTTTTATTTGGTCTTGATTGTTCTAGATCATCTACGTTTTACTTATACCTCTAAGCTGAGAAATCAATTAGTTGCAAGTTGGTATCATCAATTTTATATACATGTTTTTCAGATGATGAGTACAAAACTCTTATAGAAAAGTACAAAGGTGTTAGAAACGACTTTGAAGGAAAGATGACAGGGTCTTGTCACGTGAGTTTTCAGTCATTTCATTTAATATTTATGGCCATGTTAGGCTCGTTCCACAAGGCAGACAACAGCAGGTGTATTGATTGAGTGACAAATGGCCAAGAGATGCTTTTATTGTATTAAAACTACTGAAGCACTCAAGTAATAATACAAAGAGGGATAGTGTAGACGGTTTGATCAACCCGTAATACTCTAGTCTAATTGTGTTACATGAAGCAAGATGCATTGATATATTTTGATTCTGGTCATCAAGTCCCTCTCAAGATGGATGAGCACCAAGGTACAGAAAATGTACTTGTTGGTCAAGTCTGTAATCATGTCAAATGCTGGAAATTATATTACTTTGCTTTTCTTTCTGATAATTGCATGTTTTTGGGGGTTTTTTTCTTTCTTTTGGACAGTTGATTGAATGTAGGAATGTGAATTTTATGAATATATTCTATATTGGACAGTCCGTGTTCGTAAGTAAACACACTCAACTATAGAAAATAGAAATGTCTTTCAAGTCAAATATACATAACAAAAATTAAATTCATACCATTCTTGTATCCCCACCCGCCTCCCCCCTCTCACTCACCTGTTACGTTGTTAGCATTTCCAAGAAGTAGAGGAGGAGCACATCTGCCAGATGAAAGACTTCATTGATACCTTTGCCAAGTCTTGGGAGAATGAGCATGCTGTCTTGGGACAGGTAAGATACCAACCTTTTATGAATCCATTGTTTTGTTAAATTGTCAATATTTTGGTGCAAGTTAGTGTACACCTTGTGCACACTGTTTTTTTCTCCGTCTAGGATCATAAAATACAATGACAATGATTTGGAGTTATTTGTACGTGGAAGCTGAGATGTACGCCAGCAGCATTGGCTCTAAAAAGATTCTAATGTTCTTTCATTCTTGAGCCATTAAATGTAACAGCATCATACCTTTTTTTATGCTGAGTTTTTTTATACTCATATTTAGAATGATCAAATTAGTTTTAAAAAGATTGGTTTATAGAATTATAAATAGACATTTTAGTTTTTGTTGTAAGCTCCCTTTTGCTAATAAGAAATTCAATATATTGTCCAACACTCATATATGTAAGTGAATCCTGGACTCTTTTAACAGCAGTGGTAAAAGTAGGTTACAAGCATCAGAAATGAAATTTCTCTGAAGATCAGTAGGTAAAACAAGAAGAGATAAAATTAGAAACACTAGAATAAGGGATGAAGTAAACGCAGAAAGCTTAGAAAATATACTAGAGAGAAATAGACTTAGATAGTTTGGACATGTAAATAGAATGGATGAAAGTAGGATTCTGAAACAAATTCTAGAATGTAGGCAACAAGGTAAATTACCAAAAGGTAGTAGACCAAAGAAAGTATGGCAAGAAACAATATCGGAGGTGATAGAAAAGAGGGGATGTAGGTATTTGGATGCAAAGAGGACGACTCTGGATAGAGATCAATGGCGAAAGTTTGTCCGCACTTAACCTTACATCAAATTGTAGACAGGAAATTGATAAAGAAAGAAAAGGTTTATAGAATGTATCCCCATACATGTACAGACACAGAATTTACATCATTTATTTAGTTCGGCTTTTTTGTTTCATCATAGCATATTTTTAGATAAGGGCTGGATCCACCGCTGCTTACAGTGATTTGGGGAATGGAATTGGAAAGCAAAACAAAATTAATCAGAAACTTGGGATTTTTTTGTTTGTTTGTTTTCTTCTGCCAGGCTCACCAAGAGTTCAAGCGTAACTGTGATGATATGACTGTACAAAAATTGATATCAATGTTTCTGGAGAAAAAAGGATCAGGAAAAGAGAAACCTGGTAAATGAGAGTTCTTGGGATTTTAGTCATATTTGTTATTCCAGAACTAGAAGGGGGATATATAAACCTTTCATACTTAACTAACAATTGTAATTCCTGGGGCTTTTGCCCACACTGTGTTTGTCACTATTGTATCCTTCAAAGCACTAGGATTTTAATTTTATCAGAGTTAGATTTGGTCTTTTTCTAATCAGCTACATCGCCGTCAACTAGCATTGAATTCAATAATTTAGTGATGATGTTACTAGCGTGTATCTACTGAATTTCTGATACCTTTGATTCACATATTTTTTAGTTGTTAATGTAGGTGGGAAGTCAATACAGAATGAAGATCCAACTTGTGCTGTGAAATAGTCTGTTTTTATGATTTTTTTATAATGCATTCAGGTCCCATTGAGTTTGTGGAGCCAGACCTTTCCAGCATGCATGCGAACCGACCCATGTCACCAGAACCAGCCGGAGACAAGAGAGACAGTTTGACGGAAAAGCAAAAGCAAGGTAAGATTTGCGATGTCTTATCTGTAATGTCTGAAATATTTGTCACATACGTACAGTGTAACTCGCTTACCTGGGGCACATCTTGGAATAGCTTTATCATATCCGTTCATCTGTAATGATGATGGAAATGGGATTGAAAGAGTAAATTGTAGTCGATATATTTCAGAAACGAGTGACGCTTTAACTCAAAATCCCTGCTTTCAACGCTGCGTCTTGGTTGCTGGTGAAGTTCTTTCACCTCCCTTTAATCTCGCTGCTCTAGAAAAAACATGATGTGGGATTAATGCTTGATGCAGACTAACAGCAGTTGTGGTCTCATGGAATGAATTACAGAATCATGGTTTCATGTTTTAATGCATCTTTCAATCTAAAAGTCATAAGCCATAAGAGTTAGGGACTTAATAAAATGCCATGTTGTAAACTTCTAAATGCGATTATTCACTTCATTTTTGAAGTCATATTAATGCAATTTCTTAGTTGTATGGAGACAACTCTCAACATGAGAAAGATGTTTCCTTATCGGAAGGCAGTTTTACCATTGACACTGCAAAGATATCTACGTTGAAGAACTCAGGCTTATCAAAGGCAGTGTTATTGTTGTTAATTGGGAATGCCTCGTTTTGGACGAATTGTTGCATGCACCTGATATGATGACTAAAATCATGCCTGATTAATTAAACTACAGAAGCAAATAACTTACTGGCTTATCAAGAACAAATATTTCTGTATACAAAAACAAATTTAATAAAAAAGGACATTCTAGACAGGATCCACATTAATCAAGCTCATATTAGCCAGATGTGACTGTATATCCTAAACAACATGTGTCCCTGTTGAGCGAGTTGTGCTGTACAATAAATATGAGCGAGCTGGCTATGGGGGTAGCATGATAGTTTACTTTTTCTCTTTGAATAAAGGTTCTATATTGTAGAATAGCAGTATATGATTTCATAATGGCACATATATATATACTTGCAAATTATGTCGCAATTGCGAAGAGAAAAAAAGTGGACGGTTTAATAGGACATGGCATTATTTTACAGTTAGATGTCAAAATGCTCATAGAAGAACAAGGATCTAATCTGACAAACATTTAAATTTGACTGTGGCATTGGGAAGAGTGTGGGATGGGTAAATAACGAATGCTGCACCCACCATGCAATACCGGGTCTCCGGTGCTCCAGGAACTCATTGTAGTTACTGGATAGAGTGTTTGAAGATACCAATAATGACCCCCTTTCCCTACTCCTTCCACTGGATAGAGTGTTTGAAGATACCAATAATGACCCCCTTTCCCTACTCCTTAGAGTGTTTGAAGATACCAATAATGACCCCCTTTCCCTACTCCTTCCTTTCCTCTTTCCCTACCGTGTGTGACCCAATTTCCCCAACCTGGTAGATACAGTTGCTCAGACTCAATGGAACTAACTAACCTTTTATTGTCATTAGGTTACATTTATATTAAGTTAATAAGGTTATTTTTTAGATTAAGTTACAGATTTTATTCAAAGCGACAGTATGAAGCTTGGTCTGTCTAAGTAGTAATGGATTTTGGTTGAGTAATAGATTATTATTTCCAAGGCAATTGATACATATTTCAACTGTGCTACAAAAAAATATAACCACCAAGACTGATCTCATTGAGTACGCACTCAATTAACATTAACATACTTATTGAACCATACTTATTGAACGCCATTTGGACACAAATTCGGGAAAATTATAACTGAAACTTTGATTATGATAAAGGCTGTTTTGAGAACTGCGATGAGTTGGTCATGATGATTGGAATGGTCTTTCATGTCCTCATTCCCCTCGACTAAAGAAGCCATGGCTGGATCACTAATGCTGGAAAAAATGCATGCGTATCGTTTTCATTGACTGGCAAGATATATTTATCAAACCACATAATGCCACAGGGTTAGAATGTGAAACGGAAATATTATATCCACGTTTTAATGCGACCAAGAGTAGGGAAATTGGGTCACGTTTATCCTTTTTTGCTGTGTCAGTTTGAATCTAGATAGAAAATTCCAACAAAAAAGGCAAAATAACGTCTTGTTGATTTTTTATTATTTTTTATTTTGTGAAATGTATTGAGAAATTTCTGTGATTACAGATGTGGCAGCATTCAGCGGTAATTTTTATATGAAGCTAATTTGATACAATCCCAATTAGATTGAAGAAAGCTTTAAATGTTCTACATTTGGTTTGGGACAGAGTCTCTATTGCGGTTCCCCTTTTTATTTTGATAAGTTTATCTTTGCCATTTCAATCTCCCATCTCACACGTTGATAAAAACGCCATCCACACTTGAATTTACATTTTTTAAATTTTATTATTCAGCATGCTTACATGCAAAAAACATCATGATATGAATTTGTGTGAAGAAAATTTAACTTTAGTTTCTACTTTTCCCCATCTTTTTGTACAAAACTATTTTTAAAATCTTCTATACAATCCTACATTTTCATTGAACACTATTGCCGTCAAATGTAGAGCATTTGAAGATTAATTAATAGATGCTGTCTCTTGTTTTTCCATTTTATTTCCGCGTGCATTTTTGTTTTGTTTTTTTTTTGGTACCTTTTTTTTTCTTTTTTTTTCATATAACTATTTCTAGCTCATAATTGGCTTTTTTTTGCAATTTATGTCATTAAAACGTCTATGTGTTTGGGCAGTTCCAATAAGTTTGCTTATGATTTGATTTTGCAAATCAACTTCCCCTATGTAAAAAAGAATTTTCTTTAATATTTGAAAACTAAACAAAAAATAGATGGTAACTTTACTCCTGTACTATGAGTATATCTGTTGGAACTGACCGCCATTAACTTTTCCTTTAGGTGGCGTTCTCTCTCAAGTCTTGTGTTATGCTCACTTTTGAGCGATGTGTTTGTCATGTTCATCTTTTGATGTCTCTCACACACACACATATTCTTCTTTGACACTGTTATTAATTACTTTTTCCCTCCCTTTTTCAAGAGTTTAAAGTGGGTGTGGCCTCTCATGAACATTATGTTTAGACTGTGTACCATATGGGGTCAGTGACTGCTTGTCGAAGAAACAAAGGATTTCATTTTTATCAAAAGAGCTAGGATATTGTTCCATTCCCATTTTCTTGCTCTCTGATTTTGAAGATATTTTTTCTCTTCATGACCTCATAAACAAAATATCATGTAAAACAAAATTGGGAAAGGCTTTGAAATTTCTCTCTACTTTTATAACTGTGTCAATAAAACCACTTTGATTTAAAAAAGAAGGGGGAAAAATGTGGCGTGAAAAAGTTGTCTAGGTTTTCTATCTGTCCTAATCCTACTTTTGTTTGAACCCCTTTGATCATTTGTGGAAATATGTACATACTCATACCAAAAGGTGGGTCTTTCTGTGGTTGATGTGTGTTTCAGAAGCCAGCGGAAGCCCCAGCCCAGTTCTAGGTGACCAACCTGGCCCACTCAGTCGCAGTGTCAAGCTTCGTGTGTCCCGCACATGTAATGGCTTGATCCTATTCTCACAATTAAAACTCCTTCATGCATTATAGCCACCAGCCCCCTCCCTTTTCCTCCATCTTCTTGTCATCAGCTACTGCTAATTTGGATGTTTTTGGCTTTATCTTGGACATTATTTCTGACTTATGATTTTTGAATTTTTAGTTTTTACTTTTTTTTTCGATGTTGTGGCTTTGGTAATGCTTATTTTTTCTCTTCAGTTTAATTTTTGTACAAGTATCAGTCAAGTTTTGTTAATTTTTTTTGTTGTTTTGTCATATACTTTTTTCATTTTCAATTTTGTATTCATCTCAAGCATATTGTGATGTTAATGGAAATAAGGTTTAGAAATGTATTCAACAAGTGTTAGAAGTATTTTTCAAAAGGAATAAAAGAATTGAAAACACAAAAGGCAGAAACAAATATTAGCATTGAAATTTTGTTTGTGTTATCTCTGCTCAAATAGAAATTAAGCCAGGTATAATCTATGACTATTAATGGTAGAAGAAGAAAAATTATGTTGCTTTTTGTTTTGTGGTCATCATCCTGCAGTATATATATTATTTACCTGAGAAGTAGCACAGATTAAGGATTAGTAATTGTTTTCCCATCAGTTCTATTTTGAGGCATGGCTATCATGTTGTACTGCTGTTTCTTTTCTGTGCCAGGTCTTGTAGTAGAATTCATGTCTTTATGGCCAAATGGATAATATAAAGTAAAAATTGATGTCGGAGAATCTGATGGATTTGTTTTTTCTCTTCAGAATTGAAAAACAAAAAAAAGTTAATGTTGATAAAAGTAATATTTTTGTGATTAATTCATTCATGCATGAGAGAAACAATGATAAATTAAATTATTTTAAATTTTTTTCGTAATTGCTTTATCCGCTTTTGATACTTGTGGGCATGAAATTAAGTGACTCAGTTGTATGCAAAACTGAACTCTTTGTCAAACAGAATGCAAGTCTTCTTTTAGGACATTTTACTATTTTATAGTTGGATGAGTAAGAAAATAAGAAGAAAAATAGCCTTATGTCATGATTAAGCTGAAACAATGGCTTTCTAAATCGTTCTTGGTTGCTTGTTGTGAGGTACTTTTTTCCTAATGTCTGTAAAAATTGATTTCATAACATGATTTTATTGTTGTTCCTGTGCTGGATGTTATATTATGTATGTATTAGGCTCTAACAAGACTTTAGATAAGTTCATCCTTTCAAATGTGCAACACCTATGGTTGATCATTTCTGTAAAATTTAAACTTTTCCCCTTTAAAAGCAATTGTCCCGTGGGAAATAATGTTTAAGAAACGAGTTGGCAGCCCTGTTTGACTATCCAGAAAGATAGAGGAAATTAAAGTCCTTACTGTACTAACGTTCACCTTTGTCCTTTTAAGAAAATTGCAACTTTCAGAACCATTCCACAGAATAGGTGGATTTATTGAAATGGTCAACAATGTTTGGTCGTGTTTAGATTAGTGATGGAGGGTTTATGTACCGTGATTGGTTAATGTAGCAGGACAATGGTCAACAATGTTTGGTCGTGTTTATATTAGTGATGGAGGGTTTATGTGCCGTGATTGGTTAATGTAGCAGGACAATGGTCAACAATGTTTGGTCATGTTTAGATTAGTGATGGAGGGTTTATGTGCCGTGATTGGTTAATGTAGTAGGACAATATGGGCCTCAAGGCTTTCGAGGTCTTACATCTAGGGCAGGAAAATTTTGTAATTATTTAGATGAATCGAGGATATGCATTGATTTCTGAAAAATGATCATAGCCTGCCATGAAATTGTAGTGGTGAAAAAGGGAGAAGAATGCAGGAGCAGTATGTTTCATTCTATCCACAAAATTAGCAAAATTATTATCCTGTGAAGAGTCCCAAAACAACATGAATTATTTTCTTCTGCCTTGTACACTGTCCTTGGCCAGACACAGAGCTGGTCCCTACACTGTTTAATCACAATACTAAAGGGAACAGATAACAAACAAACAATGTTTTCAACTCCGTACTTGAACACGCAGAAATAAGAGATATGGCAGTTAAGTGATTTTGACCTTGCACTCGATGACACACAGATGATGTGTGATTCAGTCTTGCTTTCAACAATATGTTTTTATTTTATTATTGCATAAGATGCATTTATCTGATTGCCTCACTCAAACCAGGTGTATAATGATACCAACTATCACATCACATGAGAAAATTATCTTGGATAGTCCAACATCCTTTCCATCTGGTGACAAACGTTCACTTGACCTCTTCATGCTGTCAAAACTAGAAGAAACATAATCTCTCCTGTCCTCTGGGCACAGGTGGACTTTTTAAGAATTTATTATTTTGTATTTTATATTCTGAGCTTTTCACATATTATGCTTAACAAATTGATAAATGGTCAAATACTTTGAGCTATAACAAAGACTTTGACCTATTTATCTTACAGTGGCCAGTTTTTGTCTTCTTTTCATCATCTGCTTGCAATTTTGATGTTGTTTTACTGCTAGCCCTTTGACTGTCTTTCATACATTAGATAACAGGATTTTGATATAAGCAAGTGATAAATACCATTTTCTGAATTCTACCTGATTTATCTTCCTTAAAACTCGATTTAATTTCAGATACAGCATAAATTCTATACAACCTCATAAAAATTAATATCCAAGAAATTGTTATTATTTTATCAATAATTATTGGGCCTTTCATCTTATGTATTATGTGTCACTGAGCTCATTTACTAATTGTCACCACTGCTGGGGGAAATGGTGGATTCCATGCACTGGACACTGGAGGGTTGGCACTTATTATCATTTTAGGTTGAAGATACTTTTCATTCTCGTAATGATGCGAGTTTCTAATCCTTATATAATATTATAACGCATAACGGAAACAACACTGATGTAAATTTTTTTATCACTGTAATGTTACAATGTACATAATTAACTCCACTACAATCAGCGGTGGTTGGCAAACATTACTGGTAGGGTTTCCTGCCTTTTTTATTGTGTGTCTTGTTAACTTAATCTGTCATTATTATTATTTAAAAGAACATGACTTGTTATGATCGTGTTGATGTGCTTCTTGTCTAACAAGCAAATAGACTGTGCAGAGTTGAATGTTATTTTTTCATAGAGCTAGATTCCCTCTTTAACTCTTAAAAATAAGTATATAGTCTTAAATTCTTGCATTTCTGAAATACTAAAAAAATATTTCTTTCGTGTTACTGTTATAGTCATTTGACAGTGAACTAAACCATTCTCGTAAAGAAATTATATATATTGTTTGAAACTTGTTCATAAATAATTTGTCAGTTGAAACCCATCTTAATTTTGTTAAGTAGTAGATATCTTTTTAGTTTTTGATAAATATAATCCAGGTGCTTTGATTTGCAATAATAATCTGACACGCTTTCATAAACCACAGCATCTCTAACTTACACTTTGAAAATGTTACAGCTTTTAAGAAGAAGAATCTATATCCTTGACTTCAATAAGTGCTCAAAGTTTGAGAATGTGAACTAGGTTTTACTAATATAATAAATACATATCTTGCTTTGTCTCATAAAGGCTTATGTTATGTATAGTTAGATATTTTTTATCCAGGTTTGATTTTCATCTTTGCTGTATTTTTTCCCATCCTTGCATATAGGGTTTTTGAAGAACAAGAACAAGAGAAAGGAAAAGAAGAAAAAGACCAGTAAGAAGGATAAAGACGACAAGGACAATGAATCCATGTAAGTGTTTTTGTTGTTGCTTAACATGATTTTTTTTTTAAATAGAGGATTTAAAGGGCAATGCTTTCAAAGAACAATGAAAATAAATATTATTTATTTAGTTTGTATGCTACAGGAAAAGTACACCATTACCTTTAAGTTCGACAAAGAGATAGTATAAAGTTAAAAATGATGATATATATGTGCTCAGTGTAACTTTCGCTCAGCACATATTTTTTCTTGGCTGATCTGACTTAGTTTGACATTAGCCCTCACTGCTGCATTGTGTGAGTGGGCCTGATGTGAAATGTGATAGGATAATGGGAGGTGGCATAGGTGAGAATTTAACCCATACATGATTTTATAACAATGATCTTTCATTTTCCTGTTTCAGAGAAAGTCAAGATTCGGTGAGTTATATTATTGTCTCAATTGTTATACTTTATTTTAGGCCAATGAAAACCAATAGAAGGCCTCTAGTTATAATGATTTCTATTTGAAGCAGTTACTCATTTTGTGCGACTTGGATAACCTTTTATTTGTAATTTTAAGACTTTTTTATTTCTTAAAATTGTCATATTTTGCTATGTTATTAATCTGTGATAGCACCACTGATGTTCTATGTGTTATAATTTGGTAATGCATCCTGTTTCCATATTTGATTCTGTACTTGCATGTAGTAGTAAACAAAACAATAGAATAACCAAATCAAATTATGGATGAACAAAATGTATCTCATCTTACCTTATTTCTTATTGTCAAATGGTGTTGTTTTTGTTTCTTTTTCTTTACCAGAAAGTGGAAGTTGATGAAGAAGGTTACAGAATACGGCCAGACATTTCATCTGAAAGTATCCTACATTTGTTTGATCAGTTGTTGTCAAACGTTTGAATGGCTTTGACTTTTTAGAAAATAATTTACATAAATTATTATAATTACTGTGATTGCCTTCCAGGGCTGAATTGTGTCTGGTTGATGCTACCATGAAGGTATTGTCACCACATTTGTTTTAGTTAAATTTATGGACGTGTCCAATCACTTGAATTGTGAATGGTTGTGTTGGATTTTAAGAAACACTCCTGCTGGGGCATAATAAATCTTTTAATAAACGTGATAGAATTGATGAACGGAATCACATTATGAGTTAGCATTCAGAAACCAACACTTGAAAAGAACAGCAAGTCAAAATGATTGAAACAAACTTGGAAAATGAATTTCCTAGACCTTTAATTATATAGTTTTTAGACCATAGGCTAGTCAGCTAGATGTTTAACAAAGCCTTTTTTTTTTACTTCAACAATACAGCTGTTTAGTTGCTACACAATTAATGTAATAAGTAAAGTGATGCTTTTACCAACTTGTTTTATAGAGTCATAAAATATTAATGGGGATTTGTCAAAGCTGATGGCTGGCCAACAACGGGAATGGTTTCCTGTACCAATTTTTTAAAGAAGACCAGACATACTTTTTCCAGAATTTTAGGACATAAATCACATAACTCATCTGATTTGAGGGGGGGGGGGGGGGGGGGGGGGGGGGGGGCGGGCCGG
>JARFNW010016336.1:0-11350 GCA_031763155.1 Dirona albolineata | reverse complement strand
CCCCCCCCCCCCCCCCCCCCCCCCCCCCCCCCCCCCCCCCCCCCCCCCCCCCCCCCCCCAAAAAAAATCAGCTGAATGACAACTCATCTTTTCCATCATTAATTTGATATGAATTCATCTAAGAATAGAAAGTGACAAACAATAACAAATCAGAAATAAAAATCAAAATAATATTATTACTGTATGACTGAACGAGTTAGAATCATCTGACATATGTGTATGATGCTGCGATCAGATAGGTAAACATCATCATCATCATCATCATTATGCAATTTTTGCTACATCAATTATTTTTTTTAATCATTAACTTAAGAGGCATGTGATTTTTCACTTTGGTTAAAGCCTTCTCAGTCTCAGCTCATAATTCAGAATTGAATTTGAAAATTATAGGTCTGAAGACAGCATGCAGTATGGTGTATCAGACAAATAAATGGAGTCCTGCTGAAGCCAATGGTGTGGTAATAGACAAAAAAAAAAGGGATGAAAAATAAGTGAAGTGCCACTTATATACATCCCTTCTCACTAATGTTATAGTTACATCAGGAATGAGTAAAAGTAAAAACCCAAACTTTTCTAAAAGGCAAGACTTCCACAAAAATCGCATAAAGACTTTGATATTATAATGTACTATTCAAATTCTAAACGTGTTATTATCATCATATTGTAATTAGTAATATTTTTATATTATATTATTATATTATATGCATCCCAAGTTTCACTATACACAACTCATAATGAAATAGAAATATCTCCCCTCTGATTCTACGACCAGTTTGACCTAAAAATTTAGAACAACTACAACTGTAACAGTAGTCTCTGCCAAAAATGTTCAGTCCCAGTCCACTGGTAAAAAAAAATAAAAAATTCTGCATGGTGACGAATCATACATTTTAATTTCAATTTTGGTGGCGTGCAATTTAGCAGAGACTACAGTACAACTACCATCATAACCACCCCCGTCCTCGGGCAAAAGAGAACGCTGATCAATCCCGTCTGCACCAAATTCAATGTCTACTACTAAGGGCTTTCAAAAAAAACCAATTAAATCTCATCCACTGAAATTAAATCTATAGCGGGGGAGAGGGCCTTTCAAAACCCCTGTAAATATTAAATCAAAGGCGTTCTACTATTACTTTACTGCACTGGCGGAAGAAATAATCAAATAAATCCTGCAAACTTTTATTCTCAATCAAAATATACAATCATCCCTAGAATTAGTTGTAGAACTAGAAATAGAATATTTTTGAACATACGTTCCCAAATCGAGCCCCCCTCTTTAACTACTACTACTACTGTAGTACTAGTTATTCCTAGGTCTTTTAAAATATAAATGCTACTCATTGACATAGAGATAGGATAACATTATAACAACATCATCATCATACAGTATAGATACAAGGTGTTCAACAGTTATTAATCGTCAACACAGTCAACAACAAATCAACACAGTATTTATTATCAATTCATCATACTTTTATCATTTGTTTTTTTCAAATTCTGCCGCACTCACACGTATGTACTGGGTAACAACAGAGCTGATTGGGCAACATGTATAGTACGCGTAGTGGTCAATATGATTGATTAGTTAAAAAACAACATGAGGAGCTGCAACAATTGATCATCCGTACATAGTTGTCAAACTCAAAGTCAATGAATAAGGAAGCCACAAATCAAATCAAGGTGACAATCATTTTTATTAATATTTAAGTTTGAACAACAAAAGGAGGCATGTGAAACAAATTAACTAAACAAAAATGATGAACCACAAAAAAACAAAAATTAAAATTAAAATCAGAATTAATGTAATAGTGGAGAGCTGGTCTTTTGGGGCAAATAAAAATAAAGGAAACTTAAAAAAACAACAACAAAAAGTAGTAATAATAATAATAATAATAATAATAATAATAATAATAATAATAATAAACAAAACAATACATAATTAAGATAGCATACTATAGTTTACAGTGTATTCCATTGATTTCCATTCTACTTCATTTTCTCTAGTCAATCAAAATCAATTCTATGATATAATAATGTGAAAAATCTATTTACAATCATTACTCTGCGAACTTTAATATTTAAAAAATGACATTACATGAGGAACACAATGGAATCAAAACTTTTGTTATAAAATTATCTATGCAATCTAGTCAGAGAATGGGAGAGCAAACAATATTCACATTCACAGGAAATGCAAGCATCATTTAATATTTTATAAGTATACTATTTCTATTATTCAATTAATACAGTTTTCAACCTCCTTTAGCAAAATTCAAACGATAACAATTTATCAAACTTTGCATGCAGCACACCAGTAATATAAATCAAATCATACTTTTCATTTCTTCTACTTTATTTTTCAAATACGATGGAAACTTCTACTGGTCCTTTCCAAAAAGGATGCAATGCAACTCACTGTTAGTGTGACCCTGACATTTGAATAATTAATGTTATGTACATTGCAGACTTTAACAAATAAATTCCGACCTAGATCTATTCTGTATTTGGGGTTGTGCCCCTTTATAAACATATAATTTAAGGACTTACTTACTATACTACATAACTATAACCAAAATCATCAAGCGTTGCACTTGTCCGACTTTTTCATTCCATTATCTTTGGCACATCGGTTGAAAACCACCATTTTAATTAAATAATAGGAAGAGAAGGGAAAATGACTAAATGGGCTACTTTATAAATCATTATTCACTATTATCATCATAATATAATATTATATACAATAAGGGAAGATTGCAAGTTTCTTTCTACATCAAGTCCTAGACGAGACCGGATGATACCTTAAATTAAGTGTCAGTTATAAATAAATTTGATACAGACCCACAAGAGTGTGCCTGTCCTATCTATCTCTAATAATTGTTGTCATGACATTCGTCATTGGGACCGGCAATTGACCAAATTGCCATGATTGAATATTACTGACCGAGTGACCAATTGACTGACTGACAATCCCAAAACACAACTTGATTTTCTTAAACTTTTATTTTTATATAACATCAAGGCCAGCTTGTTGAAAGAAAATTTGTTTGAAGAAATAGAAAAAAAACATGAACATGATAATTATAAAAATAGTAAAATGTAAATCTGTTGTGGGGTCATTTCCCACTGTTCCAGGACACCACAGATGTTGACAACAAGTGGGGAGACACAGACTGAAAATATCATGTTAGTTTGATTCCAATATACAAAACTCTACACATGTTTCTCTGATTACAGTGATGAAATATTTTTGATGTAGTTGTACAGTATATGACACAATAACAATTCAAATCATAAAATTTATCAAGATGGTAACGATCAAAAATAATAATAATAATAATAATAATAATAATAATAATAATAATAATAATAATAATAACACCCACATAATAACAGAGTGAACAACCTTCATTTACAGACATATATATATATTCTACATAATATTGAATTTGACTATAAAAATATAATACATAAAAACAAAACCAGTTGCCTGTGTCCATCCTCTCTTCCTCCTCCCTGTCTGGCTACAACAGACTCTTCAATGTGTTAATTAATCTAATGTAACTAACGAGTTTTTATTTCATGCATTTTCCCTCCAATTGGCTATTTCGGCCCCCTTCAGCAATTAACAAGAAAAGGGATGTTTGTTAAGATAAAATTTTGATTGAATCCAGAAGTTAGAAGGTTTAAAAAAACACAAAAAAAACAAAAAACTGTGCAGCAGCAATGCTACCAATATCAACAAAAGCAGCTGCCAATTTTGAATTTGTTCCCTTGAACTCTTTCCAACATGCCAAGTTCTTTTTAAACAACTCAACAACACACTCACTTGAAATACATAACAACAGTGCAAAAATAATTATAACAATAACTGACTACCCTTGTTTTTAAGCCATTCAAGGGAAAGACAAGAACAGTAATTAAACACCCTCCACTACCAGGATCTGAACTCGAAACCATTGTGGCGAGAACACCATGGGCCCTTAGGTACTTTGTACAGCAAGGCTCTTGGAGAATTAAAAATGAAGAGTTTAAAAACAAGAGTTGTTCAACAAAAATAAAACTACATGCTATATCAACATGCCATGATCCAAAAACAAACAAAAAACTTGATAGAAAAAAAAGAAAGAAAGAGAGACATGCATCCAAAGGGCAAACAAGAAAATCATTGTCGAGAAAAATGTCTAAACTACAATTTGAAATTGAAAGCAAAACTTTTCAAAGATTGGACACACACTATTAACCCATTACTTGACTTTGCTGCGCATTATGAAAAGTACCTCGCGTATTGCCCGAATGCACCCATTGCAAAGTAGAAAAGCTAGGTACGGTTTGGATTTGGAACTCATTTTGGGGCAGAAATAGGTTTGATGAATCTGACATTTACATTAGTTATGAAGATGATAAAAATGACAGTGAGATGAGTCTAGAACTCGATAATTTTTTTTACCTTAATTTTATATAATGTTTACAACTTCAATGGGTTTTTTTATGTCACTTATAAATGTACAACACATACATGTTAAATGTTGCATATCAAATTAAAGAGAAATCATTGCTGAATCTGGGTGTTTTTAAATTGAAGTAGTGTAAAAAGTGAGGTCAACATAATTTATTTTCTGGTAGCATATCTTACTTTTGACAGTTACCTCCCTTTGCTTGACAAATAGGAGTGCGTTGACCGAGTTAGCTCTGTCAAGTAATGGGTCAATATATTTTTATTCAACAGCATCCAAGCTTAGCTTTAAAAAAAAGACACGTGAAAGGTGAGGAGGGTGGTGGTGGTGGGGTGGGGGAAGAATTCCTACAGACTCTATACTACTATATCATTATCTATGATTCACAATAGTTTTAAATTTAAAGAGAATTATCACTGAATCTGCCTAAGTTTATTGACATCTTGTTCAAATTCTAAATGATCAGTGACATTTATTCTATGACATAAGATGTTATCTTGAAAAGAAGAAAAAAACGTGGTGAGGCTGCTGGAAGCCAGGTAATAAGACTTTGTCATGGAAAAATCCATATATGAAAAGATTTGCATATCATATCTAAATCAAAAAGTACAGCAGTGTCAGAAATGAGAACAATCTTTGATAATAATTAAATTTTCCAAGCATGAAGAAGAAAAAAATTGTGTTTGTTTATATTCATTAAGGTTTAGTCACAGATCATCACAATAAAAATGGGCATCTAATTTGTTTCTGCGTGTATTTTTTCCTGTTTTATGCATTATCAAATTGCATGATGAGAAAAATTATAATATTTTGAGTCTAACAATAACAATGTCAGTCAAAAAGATTCTTCTGTCCCTTTGTTTTATATTCCAGCCCTTGTTTCTTCTTTCCATCAAAAAGAGGAGGTAAGAAAGAGATCAAAAAGAGGAGGTAAGAAAGAGAGAAAAAAAATAATGCTCAAAGATAGCGTCCAATTCTAGCTGTGTCTGCATTTTGATAAGATTTAGGAGACTGTAAAATAAAACATTTGCTTGCAATGCACTGGAAAGTTATAGGAACTCATTTTTACATTTGGACCTAATAAATATTGTTACCAATTGTGTGATAAGGAGCATAAATTAATATCAAAACCACTTTTTAAAACATTCCAAATTGTGCCAAATTGATTAAACTGAAAATTTTATTTTTTTAAATTTAACCTAAGCACAATATATTCATTTTTAAAGACTTGCCAGAGAAAGAAAGAAAAAAAAAGGTTTTACACTTTGCACTTATTTGCATTTAAAAAAAATACTTTTTACACAACTAAAATAGGACGCCACCAATAAAAAACTGAAAATGTTAGGATTTTGATCACATTAATAATACTACACACGTTGTTAGGAAGACAAACAGTAAAGCAGGTTGGGTTGGTTGAAAAGAGGAAACAAAATAACAAACAATGGTTTTAAATGCTTTTCTACTGAATAATTCAATTAGAATTGTTTTAAATGAAACAATTGAATCTGCATTTTCTGATTTGGGGTTACATTTGTAAAAAATCATGTTTTAACAAATGGAACTCATTAATTTAAAATCATGCTTATTCAGTGTTTACTAAGTATAGAGCATCTCTCATTCCAAACTGATTTTTTTTCTCTGCGATTAATCCCTGAAATGGAATAAAGGAAGACATTGTTATAGATAGAAGAAATAAGAATAAATATGACATTGGGGAAAAAAAGACGACGAAACATCACACCGGAGTGCAAACTACTATATATTATATCTATATAGATCAAAGACAGCCAAACTAATGCCAAGAATCAAATTTACATTAAACTCATTACCATTTTACAGGCAGGGCAAACGACCATCAACAGGTCTTATGATAGAAAACTTCTAAATCGTATTTTTTCCTCATGCTAATACTACTGTCTTAGACAGCTTTCCGATATTTGTCAGCCCAATATATTTATATGTATAATGCCAAGTTGATATAAATCCTAAAGCTAAAAAAACAAAGGGCAATCAAGCCAGCCTGTGCTGCTGTTCTTTCAGGCATATCATTTAATATTATGCCCTGCCGTCGATAAAATTGTTGGCTACCTTTGGTTTGCAAGTTGGTGTTAACATGACAATGTGGTGAAATGGGCAACACTGTCTGCATGCAAGATATGATATATGTTTCAGATCTTCCCCTTCAACACTTAATTTCATTTTTTTCCTTTTACACTATCACTATTTTGCTTTGCAGCATTAAAAAATCTTTCCGTTTTAAAGCTTCATTCAAATATTCAAAATAAATTGCTCTCAAAACATGCAAAACATTATCTATTTGAGTCGAAAGTTTCAAGCAAGCTGCCAATAAATAAACTTTTTTTTCATCCCGGCTTAAACTTAAATTGCATGCAGAGATTATGAAGTAAAAGATATGATTCTCTTTATTCCACTAAATGAAATGAAATGAAATCATGATGACAGGTGAGGAGAGGAAGACAATTAATGGAGTATTAGGAAACATAAGCACAGTTAGCACAATAGAGCATGCTACGAGGGTTACATACAACACTCACACTTACACACAGATGATGAAAATGAGTTAAGATGGACAATGTCTTTTGTCAGCTAGCCTCGCCAAAGCCTAACACATCTCTTTAAAAATAAGCTTCGAAAAAAACCCAATTTAATAAGCTAAAATACTTCTTGCGCGTTGCAATTTAATAATAAGTTTAAAATACTTTTTGCGCAATATCAACATTCATAACTATTGCCACAATAAACTTTTCTCCTGACTTTTCAATGTATGTGGGGTAGAGCTACTGCAGTGCAGTTTTCAAGCAAATGGTCTGTCAATGTAAAGTAAAATGCTTAATGCCTTCATCACCATTACAGACAACTAAGAATGTGGTGAAAGAAAATGTATGTTTGACCGAAAAAAAAAAACACACAAAAAAGATTAAATATGACTTTCAAAAAGGCATTAAAAACAGTATAATTACTCAAAAAGTTCCAAGAGCATTTTTGTTTTACTATCTTGAGATCAATAGAATTTAACACAACATGTTACAAACGACTCTTTTCTTTTCCTTTTCTCTTTTTTATACAAATGCATATCATTTAACAAAAACCATAAATAATTCTGGGACAGACCGGCCAACCCAACAAACTCAACAGCATATTTTTAACTCCTCTGGTCTGTGTCATGTTGTTTGGGGTTTTTTTAAACCCCCCCCCCCCCCCCCCAAAAAAAAAAACAACAACAAAAAACAGTTTCAAATGAGGTGTTCAATTTGATTATCAGATTATATCAGCAACACAGATTTAGAAAAGTCAATTATCAATGCTATGATGGGAGCATTTAATATTACAAACGACAATTTTTAATAGAAGACGAGAAAGACTTAATCTTAAGTACATTTTTTTTCCTTTTCAAATACCAATCTTCGTTGATATTCTTACTACCATAATACACAATCAATTTAAGTTACGCTAACAGCAGACAGCATAACAGACAACGCACAAAAACAAAATTTAAAAGGAGGGAAATATTGCATCCCTGACCTTTGATGAAAGATTGTCTGACACACCTTTGGATCAAATCATAAATCATAGAAGAACGTTCTTAACCAATCCCCTCCAGTTGCCTCTAGCTGACACCAGACACACAAATGGCCACATAACCGCTATGTTCTTTATTCCCCATCCATTCTTTGCCTCCTCAGTGATAATAATAATATGCATTTATATAGCGCCACATCTGGACAATAACAAGCTCTGGGTGCAGTATTCTAGCTATTAGTGTTTGCATTATATATGAGTCGAGTCTGAAAGAGAAGGGAGGATGATGAGAAAGGCAAACAAGCTCAGACTGATGACAAACTCAATCACCCACAGATGGTTCAGTGACTGCACTGTAATATAGATGGGGTTTGTTTTGGGTTGGGGTTTGTTCAATATTATTAACGCTGTGATTTGATCTGCATTGATTGTTGTGCGAGGAGAGTGCCTGTCAATGGCAATGATGGGGATGGTGAGGAGGTGGTGGTGGTGGTGTTTTGAGAGAAAACTCACTTCAACCTAAAGACAGCCTTGACAGACAAATGGTCTGAAGGGATGTCTTTGGAGGGCAGACCTCCAGTCACCTCCACCATCTGGGGGTCCAGGACCTCCAGAGCCCCCACGGTGTACAGCGTGGACGACGAGAAGAAGATGTAGTCCAGGCATGCCTTTGTCAGGCTGTTCATGGAGGTGAGGACTGGCTCTCGGCCCTGCAATGACAAGACAAAAGCAAGCTAGAGATGGATTACAAATTAACAAAGTACATATCATTTCTAAAATGATATATTATGTATTAATGAAGCTACTAGTTTTCTTTTCTACTTCCCACACTTGATTTATGAACTCTAGCAGGGATACAGCATTTTCTACCAATTTTTCAAGGCCCATTTTAAAAATTAACCAAAAATCTTTTCAACGCTAGTAGAATGATATCTGTTTAAAGAAACGCAGTCATTTGACAATGGTTTGCATTTTGCCAATATGCTCATTTGGGTGGATTTGAATAATAAATTATGCACTGACAGTGATTTGAAGTTAAAAGATCTACTCTTTTATTTCACAGGGATAAGCTAAAATTTTCTATGGTGAACTAAAAAAAATTGTCTAAATCATCTTGTCAACCCTCTCCTAATAGACAAAATATTAATATGACACTACATCTAAATAAATCTTTATCCAGTAAAAGGGTGTAAGCCATGGGCTATGATGACTCACCACAGTTGTTTCATAGGCACTTTTCATGTTGGACGAGGTGTGCTGGAACGCTTTCCACAGGTAGTGAATGATGGAACAGGACTGGGAGGAAGCAAGACAATAATAATAGTAATAATATTAAAATACTAGCAGTAATAATAATTGCAATACTAAATACTTATAGCAGTAATAATAAAAAGAGCTTTTAACAGTAAAACGGCAGTATGTACCCTATTGTATACAGTAGTAAACTTGAAGCAGATGTCCTGTGTTATCGATAAAGGGGAAACCAGAAACATCTATGTACTGTATTCTGTATATGCTTGAAGCTATTCTTCTATTCTACAATTTGACAAATCACAACGTGGACGACTTACATCTCCCTCTGTGTTATCCATAGACTGAATACCCTGCAAGTTTCGAATGTGTTCGTCCGACAAGTATCCATCCTTGGCCAGTTGGTACGCAGGAGTGGTTGTTTCCGAGTTGAAGTCTCCACAGATGATGTATGGATTGAGGTCACTGCCGGCCTTGGAGACCAGCTGCTTGACAGCACTGGCAACCTAGATAGATATGGTGGGGTGTCGAGGAGAGAAGGGTAGTAAAAAGGGACCAGGAAGAGATGAGAAGGAATATTAGTAAATTGAATTACATTGCAGCAGCCCTTCAAAGAGTAAAAATAAAAATCGAGTTCAGTTCATGTAGCCAATTAATTCCAATTATTCTATATTACTATATAATGAATTGCAACTCCTGGCGCTTACTTAATAGTCACAACTCAGTAATGGCTGATTTGTATAAATAAATAGTTTACTGAGAATTACCACCCAACCAGCTGTGATTAACCAGAGTGGGCCGTACCCGTCTTATTCGACCACATTACAAGGCTCCATTTTCAACTCAGAGAAAATGCTTCATGTTATTATAGTTATATAATCATTTCCAAAATGATGAAATTTGATTGACCCAGGAGAGTTCAAACGAGCAAAACTAAAAAGACAGCTTAGTAGCACAGAAGAAAATCTGTAACATCAGAAATATGTGTTTTCTTTTCAACCTCTCAACTCCTATTGGAAAACAAATATGTAAGTCTTAAAAATATAACTGAAATGACAAAACATGCTAGTCAAATTTAACCGACTCAAAAACAGATTATTCCATAATTTTGTTATCAAACATTTCAAAACAAACATGAGTAATACTGAAATGAAATCAAAATGAGTTAGTTTGCAAATGTGTCATATCCTTGAAATTAATTCAATCTGATTTTAACATATTTTAAAAGAGAGTGGTTGGTTAGCGAAAACATGTTCTCTTCTCAAACAAGTTAAACAAAAAACAAAAATCAGTACGTATCAACTTGACAAAAGTCTTACCACCACAGAATTGACAGCACTTGCTATCTGCCATAAAAATATTTGCTAGGGATAATGTTGTATAAAGACAAAGAGAGAAAAAAAGGCACTACCTTTGGTAGTCAACACGTATTGTGTATATACCAGGCAGGAAATAAAAAGCAAAATGGGTGAATTGACACAAACAACTCAAAAGTGCCACTGACAATAAGTCATATTATTGACCCACAATGTGCTACCAGCCAACAGGTCGTTGGCAGACTTCCAGTAGTAAATCATGAATTGCGCAACAATAATATAAATCATGTGAGTTATTTCCCTTTGTCTGATGACATTTCTTCAAGAGATAATTTTACTATTATGAGATTGTTCAAACTTCGGCAACATCGATGAGTCTATGGATCATGTATATCGTCATGATATTTATGCTTCTGGAGCAGAATCAGACAATGAGAGTGTTGATTTTGGGTCTAGTAATGATTGTTTAGTGTCAGCAGACATGACGGTAAGCCCATCAAGTAAAATTACAAGGTTGGGGTCGTTTTGAAAGTGTTGCAAGCGAAAGTCGGCATTACAGGTCAATTGATGTAAAATAAAAAGATTAATGACAATTTGTATCCCTATGTGGCCAAACACATTGCCTTCATAGTTCCCCAAATTTTACAGCTCTTCGTGTATTCGTTCCCGAGATAGTTATCAAGATAACTACTCGAATTTCACGAATATACAACAAATTTGACCCCCAACACTGGGAAAGTCGAATATGGGTAAATGGTGTGGCTTGTAAAGTGTTGATTATACTCATCC
>JARFNW010016225.1:0-15037 GCA_031763155.1 Dirona albolineata | reverse complement strand
ATTTGTATCTGGGTTTGCACGTCGATGCCTTCTGCCTTGTACACTGTCCTCGGCCAGACCCCGAGTTGGTCCCTACAATATATTTTTAATGACATTTATATAGCGCCTATCCACGATCATCACCATGCTCCAAGCCCTTTACAGTAGCACATTCACCCCGGGCAAGCAACAGAACACTCAACACTTAATAAGCCACACGCTGCCTGTTAGGCGCGAATACAATTTTTGGACAAAGATAAACGCTGCTTACAACCGAGGGGGGCCTCTCAATGTAACGTCCGTCTCCGATAGGACGAGTAAGCAGGGCAAAGTGTCTTACCTAAGGACACAAGCGCCAATGAGCCAATATATTTTTTGTCCTTGACGAGTTTAGAACCCAAGCGGTCACCCGTCTATTCACTTGCCACGATAGACCTGGCTTGTCAACACCAACAGACGAGTCGTGCTCACTGTTCGGCCACCGACGCCCCAAACTTGCCATCCCGTATTTTAATTGATTATTATTTGGACAAGTTATATAGTTTAAATTTACCCCCACGACTTGGCCTCGCTTTTGGGAAGTACCATATTTCCAAAAACAGAACGGCTTTGGTGGCTTTTCCAAAGTAACACTATTGAGCTTTGTAAATTGATCAATCATCATCACCACAATTATCGTGGTCATCGTCATCATCGTCGTCGTTATCAGAGCAGATGATCATTGATTGTCGACACCCCCCCCCCCCCCTGTGCACGTGTGTGTCGTGTGTGTGTGTGTGTGTGTGTGTGAATATGGACGCATTGTAAGTATTATTTATTTTTTATATATTTTATGTGAAATTTAGTCTCATTTATTTCAATTTGAATTTTTATTTAATTTAGTATGCATTGTACCCTATATCTATTTTTAATGTATTTTATGTGAAATTTAGTCTCATTCATTTCAATTTGAATTTTTATTTAATTTAATATGTTAAATTTGTAGAGTGCTTGGAGCCTAAAAATATGCTATTTCTCCTCCTTATTTTCCTATTCATTCTCCTTTTTATTCTTTTTCTTATCATCATCATCATCATCATCATCATCGTCGTCGTCGTCGTCATCATCATCATCACCATCATCATCAGAATTGCTCTTTCAATATGTTGAAGACCCCAAGAGAAGAAGAGAGCTTGCCTTAGGACTGTGGGAAAGGTTAGCTACTATGCTATGTCCATGAACACACCCCCATAATGTTATGTTGTGTGACGCTACCGTAAAATCACAATGCTTAGGCCGACTTTGACATAAAAGACCGCAAAACATCAAAGCAGCTATATTCGTCTAGTGTCGTTGTGTTTTTAAGTTTGCGACAATACACCAGAGGTGGACTGCAAATAAAAGGAAGAAGAAATATGCGATTGCATAACAAAGGTAGGCCTTCACACTTCACATATTCATAAGTTTGGGTTTTATTTTAGCTAAGACTACACGCAAATATTCAATGTAAACCATTAGTTGATGAGTAATAAGTCGTACGTGTGCACATATTTATTTTGTAACAGATAAGCCCTTGCAAGTCCTTGTTTTAGATGACTAGGCGTACGGTGGGACAAGGCCCGCTAATATAACCACAGGTGTTATAACTAACTTGTAAATATAACCTATGAAATTATCAGCATTGAAGTAATATTAGTTACAGGATTAAGATGTATTCTAATCGGATTCTAAACCAGCGAAGTGTGGTGCGAGCAGTCTGCGTGCACATAGTTTCGCAATTTCGCTCCATGTGGTAGCCTAGAAGCAAAGTTGATTTTTTTTAAAAAAGCGAGTTCAATAACCTGCCTGGTTGAGTTCATAGGGTACAAGAGAACTTGAGGGTGTGTCGCATTTATGCATTCTGATTTGTTACAAAGCAGCCAATCAAACCAATCAGTGACCCATAATATTATCTATCTTTGTGTTGTCTGCCATAACTGGGGTTATCGTCCTTTGCTCATACTTTCGATTCTCCATCTGCTCTAGTCTTTTATAATTTCAGCATGTCATGTCATGGACTGTGTTCAGAATATCTGATTTAGACTTCCGACACAAATAGTATTTCACATTTAATATTTGTAATCATGCAAAGGTTATTTAGTCGTCAATTTTCTCCAAGATGCGTAGGCCTAGCATATTATCACTCCCACAAAGGTGTTTATGGTTTCAATCCAACACGATCGAAAAAGGCAAGATTGGCTCGTTCTTCACAGCTGCACCAGTGTAGGTAGACTAGACTTACACAATTGATATCAATATCATGTAAATATCTGTTCAACGGTCGATTGATATTTTGGGATTTAAAAATTTCATATGGTTACAATGCATCTGGTGGTATAATCTTCATATGAGGTGACGTGAATATTACCCCCTGTGCCTCTTCTTGTTCTGTTCTGTTTTTATTTAGATGCTTCGTTTTGGTTTGATTGAACTTGAGAATAATAATAATGTAGGCTAGAGGTTATTCATCAACTTCAATATGATATTGGAAGATAAGCAGAGTGATATGTTCTAAGATTCATTTTCCTATACATCAAAGTCCTGATTACATGCTTGTTTCAAACCCCTTACACTTACTTATTTTCACAATATAGAACTAGGACCACTCTTTCCTTTCAGTTTCAGCCCCACCTTTTTTAGACAAGAAGACTTTTTTACTTTTAAACTACAAAACTTAATAATAATAGAGTATTTATATTTAGCTAGGTATTTTAGATCTTTGTTTTTTTTTTACATGGGTACCTTGTACTTGTTGTAGTGTGCACTGTTCAGGTCTGGTTTTTTATAAATGTGAAAAGACCCCTACTTCAGGTTATAGTCAAGGTTAATAATGTTCATCACGTCCCCTGCTACAACAACACAATAGTGCTGTTTTTAAGAAACGCCTGTTTTCTTGTGTCAGTGGCTTAGTGGTTAGGCTATTGGCCTCAAGATCATGAGATCCTGGGTTCGAATCCTGACATTGAGTCCTTGGGAAAGACTCTGCACATTTTTTCCTTGCTCAACTCAGGTGTGAATAAGTACCCAACTACAGGCAGAGAAAAATATTGTCAGTATGTTAGTCTGTCGAGCCTGTCAGGCTATTCCACTGTATCCTCCCCAAGGAGTTGAGAAGGTATTGAATGACACAGCCTGCTGGGTGATAAATGATGTAAAACTTTTGTGAGCTTGTACTTGTACAGATAAACCCATCTTATCTGTTTGATAAAAACTGAAAAGAATGCATTAGTTGATTATTCATCAACACTTGTCTTAGTTTTTCCATATATAATGCTCAACTTACTGAAAAGTATGCTGTCAGATTGATTATATAAATATATGCATTTATGGCACATCCTACATAAAGCAGAATTGCCCAGATCTATGACCTTAGAATTTTCATGTGTGTTGCATCCAGTTATATAATCTGTATCTCTGATTAGGTCTCTCCGTCTCAAAAACTCAGCTTCCAACATAATGACTATTTGCAGCCAATTAGTCTCCTAATAATGATAATAATGCACATTTATATATAGCGCATATTCACGATCATCAGGGCATGCTATATAAGCGCTTTACAGTAGCCCATGTGCCTTGGGAAAAGCCACTCAACACTCAATACACCACACGCTGCCTGTCAGGCACGAATACAATTTTTGGACAAGGACAACGCTGCTTACAACCGAGGGGACATGCATCCAAATTTAACGTCCGTCTCTGATAGGACGAGGTAAGTAGGGCAAAGTGTCTTACCTAAGGACACAAGCGCCGGTGAACCAATACCTTGCATAGTGTATATATAAATTATTTTGTCGTTGGATTAGATCCTAGGCGGTCACCCATCTATTCACTAGCTGCGATAAACGTTTCTTGTCAACACCAACAGTCGAGTCATGTGCTCACTGCTCAGCCACCGACCCCCCCCCCCCCCCCCAACACTTCTGGTTGGATTGGGACCATGCTTGTTCTGAAACCAATCTGTACTCTGGGCTTCGAACCACAAGGAGGACTGATCACTCTGTGCCGTTTGGTCTCGGCTACTAACCGAATAAGATTATTGACAAAAATCTCTCAAATCGGTAGATGTATTTATTATCATTATTTATTTATTTATTTTTTTTTACAGATACAGAGGAGGAACTAAGCAACAGAATAGCAGCTCCTTGTGTTGTACAACTTGTTGAGGCATATCAGAACCATGGGCACAAGAAGGCAAATTTGGACCCTCTTGGCCTTAAAGAAAAAAGGTGTTCCATCTCATTTTTTAAAAAACTTTATATATTATATATATGTGCATACACTATACACACATACATACACATACATACATTATTATTTCAATTTTAACTGAATATCATGCTGTTTGCATAGGCAAAGCAAAATAAATGAAAATAGTCAAAATTCTGTATTTCTTTCTTTTCTTTCTTTTTTCTTGCCAGTGATGTGCCAGAGCTCGACTTACATCTTTATGGAATAAGAGATGATCAATTGTCCCAGGCTGTGGCTACCAGAGGAATTCTTCATTGTGAGGAGGAGAAGCTCACTCTGGACAATGTCCTTAGTAGATTGGAGTCAACATATTGTGGTACCATGGGGGCCGAATTCAATCACTTGCCTGTAAGTAGCTCAACAGTTTACATCTTATACAGTAGTCTCCACCTGCACGGTTTGGCCGCGAAACCGAATTTTTTAGATGTCAAGTTACCCCTCTAAGTGCACAGTTGCTTGGTGTGGACTCTGTAGAAGAGCACGTTTTTGCTCTCAGCGACCCAAATTTACCTGACATTTATTTGTGACCGAAATTACGTTTTTTTAAACCAAACCAATAATGCAATCTATCAGCCAGACATGTATTAAACCACAACCCTTCATTTTGTTTAGAGACGCAATGTTAGGGATTGTTTTATCTGCCGCATTGTTCCAGGCTTGCTAAACCACAATGACATAACACTCAGTCAGGGAATTATTGCACAATGCGACATGCACGACTGCCTTCTATAATGAATAGGGATGAGACATTCACAATGACCATCAAGGATTATGTCTGTTTCATTGTTTAGCTCTTCAAAGGAGATGCCAACTGCATAATGCGAGTCTCACACGTTTTGTCTCCATGTGCACTGATTGGCTTTAAATGCGGCTAACGTTTTCCTTTGTGTGGTGTTTTTGGTTTGTTGGTGGAGTTTTTGGTCATTGAAGCAGAATGATACTGCCCATTGTGTTGGTGGAATTAATTCTTTTTAAAAAGACGATGACTTAACACTGGTTAAATTCAATTGGTTTGAAGGCACAGTTATTGATGAGTTGACCGATAATTGTCACCCGACGACCATGCACTTAGGCGGAGACTACTGTATTGACATTCACAAGCACCACTGCAAAGAATAATGAATAACTCTTCAAATATATTTATAGTTTATTGGGTTAATTTGAACTTTTGTATGAAAACAAAATTTCATATGTCAAAAATTCCATGATCAAGTTACCCACGTGAATCAATGGAAACATTGCACAACAAGATTTCGTTGCTATGATTTTTCCGGGAGGCCCTGGTATGTCTTATCCAGTCACACAAGTATGGAAATGTTTCAATGCATAATTACTTTACTAATATGGATCAGTGCTTGTAGATTGTTTTTAGTGTCACAAATTTATTTGCTTTTCTCATTTTGATAACAGACCTTGGAGGAGCGTGTTTGGTTTGCAAAGGCTTTTGAAGAAAGAAATAAACAAGATCTTTCATCAGAGAGGAAAGTCAATCTAGCCAAACTTTTGTTGAGGGGTCAGGTTTGTGTCGTTCTATCCAACGTTTGCAACACATTTTACTTTTTAAAGATTTAATGTAAATCTTTTTTTTTTACAATTAAATGTCTTAGTAATAAGTAGATGATATATGAGTAAATTTTTGTTTTTTATCTCCATTGAACAAAATTACATATCAACATGTTTAAATGTCTAAATTCTGTAGGAGAAAAAATGCTGCACATTATTTATTAAAAGATTTGATTTAATTGGAAATGTTTGAGTGAATTGAAAATTAACTCTCCTTTAATGGGGTGAGCATGCTATAAAAATAAACCCATTTTTTTTCTCAATCCCTTGATCATGTTGTCTCCTTTCTTTCATTTTTCCTTATCGCAAATAAATGTCCCCTTCAATTTTTCTGCCATGTAAAAGGCAATGATTTTTTTACTTTATAGCAATATGATATTTAGACGCTCAGTTTGAAAATAATAGATGTGAAACAATTGTTATAATTTGGAAAAAAAATATGTCAGAACTTATCTTCCTCTTCAGACAATCATCTGTTGCTCTCAGAAAAAAATGACATTTTGTCAGTCACTTGCATGTTCATATTTTGATTAATAACATTCTGTCTTCATACTTTTTTTTTCAGGCCTTTGATCATTTTCTATCTTCCAAATATCCTTCAGTAAAACGTTATGGAGGGGAGGGAGGAGAGAGCGCGCTTGGATTCTTTGAAGAAGTATTTTCGCAGTCTGCACAGAGTAAGATTCAATCTTGAGATGTGGATGCATATGAATTTACGAACTTTAATGAACTGCCTAAGAATGTTTATGTTTATTTGCTCTAATTTCAGAATATAATTTTGTTTTAGAGTTTTGCAGCTCTGAGGTCACATGAATAGTGGAGACCATGGGAAGTTGATCCACAATCTTTCAATTGTCAATCTAAGTCTTGATCTCTTAACTAAAATGGTTCATACTATTAGACACCTCACTCGATGTGTTAACAATAACAAACTATGTAGACTCTGTTGCAATTACTCTTTGTCACGAAAAGACAAAGATGCAAGAAGAAGAGTAATTTTTCAAATGAACAATCTATTTTTGATGTTTGGCATGACTATCTCCAAAGATATTGCTGGACTCATTCACCAACCTTATGTTCGAAGTGTAAGTTTACAATAAGAACTGTTCAAAGGAAACAAAATTCTAGACAAACATGCTGTCACTCCACAATCACATCATAGTTGTTAATTCCCGGCAACCACTGTAACACATACTGTGGCCTGACGTTTTCCATGACATTATATCTTCAATCATAACAATAACTTGCAAGTGGACTCATGATCCTTTCATCATCACAAAGCTCACGTAATGAAACAACTTTTCGACTCACTTATTGAGGCATATGCTTTCATACACAAGGACCTATCGCATACATAACCCATCTCAAACGTCCATTCCAAACACACAAAAGAATAGTAACACTTATATGAAGAACTACAGACATTGTTTCACAAACAAAATTATCCCAAAGCAGCACATTTTGGAGCACCACTGCATTCCCATTGAAGATCGATAACAAATAGGGCTTGGTCTACTATGGTAACAATTATTAAAGTAAACCAATTAAAGTGCATTTTACCGTGCTACACGTTGACTAGCTGACCCCGTCTGGCCAGGTAGCTTGACCCTGTGACCTTGCTACGATCACTGGCCAGCGCAGCCAACTAAAATACCCCCCTGTAAGCAGTATATAATGATTACTAAATATTGTAAAATACAAATTTTTAGGCCATTCAACACGTCATTAGAATTTTTAGTCTATGACATTCCCTTCACTTTTGATTTGTGTGATGTACAAAATCAAACATCAAAGAATATATTTTGTCTGATGTAAAAAAATGACCACTATTTGATGTATGAAGTGTAAGAATCAAGCTTAACTAATGTATTTTGTCTGATATAGATAATCAATCATTATTTTGCCTGTTTGTATTTCAGATGGGGTTAAACATATTCTGATGGCAATTGCTCACAGAGGTCGTTTGAATCTGATGACGTGTTTGTTGGGATACCCCCCCGTCATCATGTTCAAAAAGGTAGGGGATAAACAGGTTTTTATAGTGAGATGTGAAATATCCAAGTGAGGGGGGTTAAATATCGTCCAGCTATTGTATGATGTGTTGCAAAAATTATCTGACAGCTTTAAACTGGTGAAAGATTTGATTATCTTTGTCTTGCTAGTTTTTTCAAGGACGTGAGAGGCATTGTCATTGATGCCAATAAATGAAAAGGTTAGTGGTCAATGGTCTACAGGCTTTGAGCCAGTACTTATCGTGGCATCCATAGGATGAAATGGACAAGCAGTTAGTAATTTATCATCCTCTGCCCAGGATACTCGTTTATCACAGATTCTTTTAGCTGTCTGCTGGTACCTATTTGGGTATCTGGGAAGAGCAAGGCAATCAGACTATAGGATTGTGCCCAAGGATTACTTTAAAATGCTAAAGCTGATCTCAATCACACGACCACACGTGGTGAATGCAAATTCTGCCGTCAATCTCGCTACACCACTTCAAGATTAAACCGCCATTACCACTGGCCTGCTTCTCGCAGTTATATCTAGCTGGCAGTATTCAACTCGGCAAATCCTTTAGGTTTCTCTTTATATAAATAAACTCTTTACTACGCACCATACTTGTGAGGATGCCTTATCCACCAACCTACCACTACTAATTGTGGTTGTCTAATAGTGATGGTGTTATTTATTTTTGAATGTTTGATTATTTACATTTTAAGTAGTGTTTATTGTATTGCTCTTTGACTGTTATTATCATAGCTACAGGTTTGGGGTTTTTTTAAACACAGGGTTTTATGCATGACAACTTTAAAAACGACTTTTATGATGCGTTTTGGGTTTTTACAATATTATAGTACAAGGATCCATTTGTGATTTGCAGATGAAAGGAGAGTCTGAACTTCCAGTTGGAGCCAAAGGACTAGGAGACGTATTGTCCCACTTATGTAAGTAGTCTTGACATGACATGATTCTAAATTTGACATTCAGCAATTTATATGAGTGTTCTGGTGAGTAAATGCAAAACACAAGGGATGACTCTAAAGAGGATGAGGCCTGCATGTCTGTGGCATTCATGTCTTGCCGGCCAGAGAAAGAAGGAAATCTCTCAATCAGTTGATGAAGCTGGTGACTGATGGCTGAAACAGTTTAACACTGTACCTGTATCTCTGAAGAAGCGTAGAAAATACCAGGGATTGGAGTTTTTAAAAATTATCTCCTCTTTCCAGACTGAATTAATTCCTTTTTCCAACCATCACTTTTGCATCCCCTTGTCTCAAGTTGAGATTATCACACCTTGTCAGAATACTCGCACACCTGTCTGATAATTAAGAGATCACATAACTGGTCACGATGCATCCCATTGTGTCACATTGTGTAGTTGCGGTGTTGAGTTTGACCATAAAGCTATTTTCTGACTCTTGAAATAAGTTCACTTGAGTATTGCGGCCGTCTATCTAAGGCGGCCACTTTTGTCAGGTATCATTGGTGACCGCGGCCGACTTACACAAGTGTTACTATTCTTTATTTTTCTTTGTTTTGTTTTTTCTTTATCCTTTGGCATGTCATCCTTAATTGACCCTGTTCCTTCTAATCTTCCCTCGGATTTTATCATGATTTACTTTAGTAAAATCTGAAGTATCCAAATTGGTTTTACGAAATGGTGGGCCATATAATATAAGCTTTTATATTTTTGGTTACAGTTTGAATTGGGGACACTGATTGTTTTGAGTCATTCTTGTCCACTTCTAGAGCACTTGAACCAATGGTTTGAAAAGGAGTCTTTTTTAGAATGAAAATTAGGAGAAGTTATTTTGTTTATTTTTTTCATGCATTTGACCTTGCCATTTGGGAAGTACAGAAAAGAATGATGAAAAATCGTGCGTTCAACTTAGGTGTTCAGTAGATTAGTAAACATTTTGAAAAGATACAACAACCTTTGGGAATTTCAAACCAACTGTTTTACACTATTAATTGCACCCATTTCACTATCGGGAGCTGTATGTTTTCTGAAAAAGAACATATACACCCACAAGCAAGCTGACTTAAATGTTAAAATCACCTGCCCAGCCAAAGCGCCGGCCGAGCAGAGTTTGAAACTGAATCTTTTAATACCTAATGGGCAATGCATGGGTTCTATTTTGTTTCTCATGATATGTTGATCTTTGTTGAAATACTTTTTTTCTTTAATCTTCAAATCGCTGATTATCTATCTGCATAACTTGTTTTGTTTTCTGTTATATTTTGTCTCCTCTCACCTCATCCAAATATTCCTCATTTTGTATTTCCTTAAAAATGGGACATATCACAAGAATGGAAATTGTTTACTCTTTATCAAATAATTTTACATTTGATGCATGTTTTTTTGGCTATCATTTATTGACCCTTGCATTAAAAAATGTTAAAAAAATTTAAAGAGTTATTAATTTCTTTTGTGAACAAACTGGTTTTGAAACAGGGAATTGAACAAAAACTCTCAAGAAAGAAAAAAAAGGAAAAAAATGTCCTTTTTGATGTGTAGATAAATAATGATGATTGCATTTTAACATCTTTTTTGTTGTTGTTGTATGTATGCACGCTATTGGTTTAATGATTTTCTTTCAGACACCTCAGTTGACTTGGACTTTGAAGGGAAGTCTGTACATGTGTCCATGCTCCCTAATCCATCTCATCTTGAAGTGAGAAGAGAGTATAATATGTGTGCTAGTTTAAAACCTTTGGAGTTAGTTTACAACCTTAGAATACATTGCTTTACAACAGGGCCTACTGTTAAACTCATCTAGATTTAGGGTATATTCGTGAATACAAACCTTCAAAACTTGAGATTTTGCAATAAATTATACAATAGATACTTTGATTATTTGTCAGGCCTTTAGATGTGTGTACGTACGTATGTAATATTTTGTCTGGAAAGTTTTTGTGTGTGATAGGTAATTTAGCTGCCAAACATGCTGATTAAATCGTATTTAGAACAATTTTAGGTTTAAGCATGATAGTCCAGTTACCATTTAAAATGTATGTATGTATGGGTGTGTATGTAGTATTTTATATTTTTAAAATCTATCTGGGAGAAGTGGAAGATGTTTAAAATTATTAGTTGGGTAGCCTGATGAAATGAATACCTCACCATTTTTATTTTTAGAAGTGCGTATGTTAGAAGTATTTTATCTAGAGAATTTTGGCATGAGGGACGTTCATAAAAAAATAATTATACTGAACTTAGCTGATAATCTTGTATTGTACCGTTTGATAAAACGCAACAAGACCGTTGACAGTTAGTCAATATACTAGACAGAAAGAATGGCAATAATAATGATTATATAAATGGTGAGCCGGTGGCGCAATACTGAAGTCACTCACCTTAGGTTCGAGAGGTCACGGATTCAAATCCCGATGGAAGCACTGTTTTCTTTCTCTCATGACCTCTTGATCCCACTTTGCGGTGCTGCACTGGATCTGACGCCTGGGTTATTCGGGTCTGCCCTCGGAATAGACCCTAAAGGCATTCCCCCCTGGGATGAATAAAGGGAATTTTTTAAATTTAATTTAATTTTTTTTTAAATATAAACCATTGCCGTAAGCACAGAAAGTAACAATCACATAATTAATCTTTATAGAAAGCTATTTAGAAGAGGTTTTTAGCTTCACTTGAATTAGATGAATCATGAATTTGGCCACAGGTATCTTACTGGGTATTTTATGGTATCATTCACCAGGCCAGTATCCCTGTGGCAATGGGGAAAGCAAGGGCCAAGCTGCAGGAAGGGTCCTATGGTCCTTACAGCATTGATGAGAGTTCCTCTACGGCGTCGCACAACGAAGTGCTGTGTCTGCAGGTGCATGGAGATGCCAGCTTTGTGGGACAGGTGAGGAATTTTTAAAAAACCAATACAACAGACCCTGTAAATTCAACTTCTATTATTTAAAATGTTTAATACTTCCCAAAGCAATTTAATTCTGTAAGATCATTTCAGTCTCATTAAGCGTATTTATAATTTATGTATACTGTTTTACTGGATTTTTGTATTGTTTTCTGGATATATAAGTTTGTTTATGTTTATTCACCTCTTCATTTCAGGGAGTGATTTCTGAGACCTTTTGCATAGCTGATGTCCCTCATTTTGAAGTGGGCGGGAGTATTCACCTAATTGTCAACAATCAATTGGGATTCACGACAGAGTCGGAGAGAGGGAGGCAAGAATATATTATCACTTTCAAAAATGATAAGAAAGGAAGAATTATACTATTATGCGTCAAGAAAATATTGTTTATCTCAGCAAATTTGTCAAAGTAATGAAAGTTCGTCAAATCCTTTGAGACAGAAATTAAGCCCTCTATTAGTATTGCTAATTAAATGTAATGACTGATAACTGAAGCTCTGTTTTAAGTTTGTCACTTGAGTACCCCAGTATTGGATTTCTAGAAATAGTTTTTATTTCAGGTTATTTTTCTTGAGATACACCATGTATGTATTTGTTAGTTCAATTAATTACATAGAAATACCTTTTCATGAAATTGTTGTGAATGTAAAGTTGTTTTTTGTTATATTGTTTTAGATCATCCAGCTACAGCAGTGATATAGCCAAAGTCAATGGGTATCCAGTCATCCATGTCAATGCAGATTATCCAGAGGTGAGAAACGGGAGAGATGAGGAAATAAAAAAAATTAGAGAGAGAGAGAGAGAGGATTCCTTTGTCTCTCTTTTTTTTTCTTTGTCGAATTGATTTTTTATTTAATCCTAGATTTCCTATGTAGAACAATCTAATTTTTATAAAACACACTACAGATGGACCAAGAGACATGCTTCCAGCTTTTTAAAATGTCATAACTTTTATTTTCAGAAAAGTCAGCATGTGCCTTATTTGGCACATTGGGCAGTTAAGGATCAAAAAGCCAACTTTGGCACACTCGGCACTTTTGTATATTCTGAATCTATTTTCACTTTGGAGTCTATATGCTATGGACCAATTGCAAGACTTTGACAAGTGTCAAAATGTGGCTGACCACTTTGTTATCAATTTTACAAATGATTTTTAACTAAGTTCGCATATGTCAGTCTTAATTTGAGCCATCGAAATGTAATAACATGGTTTATAAATGATTTGTGCTGCCACTAAGATGAAATGGAAAATCTTTCCTTTTTCTTTTCGTTCTCATTTCCTTTTCGAGTCTTTGTGTGTCTGGTTTTGTTATTGATAAGTTTCTTCCCCTTGTCTGTGTTTTGCTCTTTCTTTTTTTGCATCTATGAGCGTTATTTCTAAAATCTCTTAAATCATCTCTCTCAATGTCTTCTATTCTATGGTATTTCTTTTGACAGTCTATCCTGTTGAAAACAATCAAATATCATTTGAGATATTCTTTTCCAGTTCATTATTATAAAATTGAAAGTTTGAATTGTGATGTAGGGATTTTCAATCATATAAGTTGTTTCAGTTATATAAGGTTTCTTTTTCTCATGTTTTGTTTTTCTCAGGATGTGGTGAAAGCTGCCTCCATAGCCGTTGATTATCGTCAAAAATTTGGCAGGGATGTCATAATCGACTTTGTCTGTTTCCGGAAATTGGGCCATAATGAAATAGATGATCCATCCTTCACCCAACCTATCATGTACAATGCCATCAACAGCAGGCAAAGCATACCTGACTTGTATGCTAACAGCATAAAGGTTTGTGGTCTTTGTTTTCATATTTTGCTTTGATTAGAGAGCCAACTTTGGATTTGATTAGCCTTGCAGGCTGCTCTACTGCATGCTCCCAAGAAAGTTGATAATTAGGACTGCGTTGGGTTGTCTGAAAAATATGGGGAGGGTTTGGTCTCTTGGATTATGTGAGAAATTATTGTTTTATGTGGGAAAATGCCATAATGCAAAGTCACAGTTATTTTATTTTGATTTGCTGTGTGCATCTACAGCCCGTATAACTTGTATTTAAAAAAGATAAATAAATTATTATATTTTGGAATATATTACACAAAACTATTTTATACCTGTGTTTCAGTGAACATGAAATGTCGATCAAGAGAATTTATGATTTTTGTTCTTTTACATCTCCTTTCAGACTGAAGGTTTGGCCAGTCAGGAAGATCTAGACGCTGATGTCCAGCAAATAGTCACCAAACTGAATGATCACAAGACTATGGCAGACTCGCACAAGATAGAGGTAGCGTTCATATTATAAGGTTATAGATAAGAATATGCCTGAATTTGTGTGCTTTTGTTATTTTTCATCCTTTATTTTCACATGTATTTAAAAACCAATACACTTTTGATTAACTTTTGATTTGTTTCTCACCATGGTGTTGTTATCCTTCCACCTTTCAGCCTTTCCACCTCCTTGGCAAGTGGAAGTCCATGGTCCAGACAGGGGAGGCGATTACAACCTGGGACACAGGGGTAGATGGAGACACGCTCAAGTTTGTTGGCGCTAAGTCGGTCACTGTACCAGAGGATATGGTTTGTGCTTTTATGGCTTTACCCTCTCTGTCATAATTCATAGTAGATGATGTCTTCTTTTTCTTTTTAATAACTATTTTCAAACTCACAATGGGCTTATTATCACCTGTTTGGTTTAAGTTTTCTATCCATTGATCCTTTTGATCTTTCCAGCTCTATGTTCTGATGTTTCAATGAGCATGACAATGTCATCTGCTGGAGTCCAAGATGTGTATTTGTTTGAATCCTACTTGTACTATATACCAAAGTCCTTTCCATCTTGTTTCCCTTTCCCATCAAGTCAGGGAGACAAAACAATTCAGAGACACATTTTTATCCATCAAATGTTTTTTTTCATGAACTTGTAATTGAATTTCAGTTCAGTTCAATCATTTTGATGTATATATTTATATTTTTTATTTTGACCTGATGCTGATATCAATTCAGACCGTTCACCCAACCATCAAGAAGGCCCACCTGGAGAAACAGCTGCAGAGGCTGGTGGATGGAGGTAAAATCAATTGGGCTGGAGCCGAGGCTTTGGCTATGGGATCCCTTCTACATCAAGGTACACCGCTGGGCTATAGCTTATAATGATAAACTCAACAATGCTTTTGTCTCAAATGCCTGGTTTATCTCTGTGTCCCCTCTTCCACCCATCCCCTCTTTCTCTATCTCCCTCTCTCTCTGCCTCTCTCTCTCTCTGCCTCTCTCTGCCTCTGTCTGTCTCTCTCTCTCTCTCTCTCTCCCTCTCTCTCTCTCTCTCTCTCTCTCTCTCTCTCTCTCTCTCTCTCTCTCTCTCT
>JARFNW010016115.1:0-15044 GCA_031763155.1 Dirona albolineata | reverse complement strand
CAAATTATTTGAGAAAAGTAGAGGGAGACGGTGTTGCGTAGTGGTGTTATTGTAAGAATTTTGTAAGTCTATTTTTGAACTTGCTCATGTTTTCAGATTTTTTTTCCGTTTGCCATTTACACCCCTGATGATAAGAGGTCAGCGAGGAGACAGCGATGAATGAAATGACATTGTTTGCTAAGTAATAATAATGATAATGATATACATTTATATAGCGCCAAATCTCAACAGTAAGCTCTGGGCACTTTACATAGCAAGTGGATTCAGCTTTTCGCCGCTCTTGCTTGGCTGTCTTGATTCGATAATTGAACCTGGGTGAGGCTTTTCTTTCCCTCACGATCCTGGTTGTCACTGGTGCATGGAGAGTGTCACGAAGCATTGCTGATAAGTTGTCAACATATATTATTTGGTCACTGTTTTTGTCTAAAGTTTTTTAATACCTCTTAAAACGTCGCCTTAAAAAATTGTCATGTTCATCTTCTTTTTGTCTCTAGGTGTAACAGACATTTTTGCCGGCTATTGTTTTTGCCATTTCAATCCTGTAACATTGAAAATGATGAGGAAGTGATCTGCCACACGTTTATTTAAAACAGTGACTGGTGCACGTGATTTTATGTCATTCGAGGTTATAACCCAGTCGATGATATGGCCAGCTCGTTCGGTACTTTTTTCATGTTGTTCGAGCTGGTGTCCATTTAAAATATTTTTCACCTTTTCCAGTATTATTCACGTCAAAGATGTTAACACGTCATCAAATTCATGGAATAAATCCTTCTTGACATCCGATGGGGATATTGCATCAATCGTGAGAGATGTATTGTACAAGTTTATAGTCAACTCCACTCCTTCAAAAGTATCATAGTTCAAATGTTTGAATTTTTAAAATGTTGACAGTTGGGCTTTGTGTATGACAGCAATTCCCCCGCCTTTCCTACCAATTATTTAATTTTGAAGCCACAAGGTGTTAGTTCTTTCATGATTGCCTCAGCCCCACTTTCGTGAAGCCAACTCTCAATTAAAAACAAGAGGTCAATTTGATGGTCTCTATTTATGTCATTTATTTCCAAGGCCTTTATTCGACATGGCTGGGTGTTTATTTGCCCTATCCTTATGTCTTTTCCTTTTTCGTCAGTGTCTCTGTGACCATCACTCAGTCCAGTGATGTTGCGTACGCCCATTGCGTAATATAACCCTGGCGTATCGTATTTTACACCTCTTCACTGGTAAATGAGGGGCGTATCATTTGATACACTATTTTTCCATAACGATTTTGTCTTGCAGAGCCTTCGTTTTATAGGCACACCTTTCTTGATACTCCTAAAGTCACGGAGGTTATGATCATTTGCACTTAATTCTAATACTTTGAGACTTATTTAAATGGTCAATAATGCACAGAAAGCCCTAATGACTATTCAGGGAGGTCGTTCATGATTCATGCAATCCAGCAACAGGTGGACAAATTTCTAAAATGATAAGGTGCATGCGGAAGCGGCCGTGCCAGACAATAAATCAAGAGGCTTTCTCATTACCAGATTATTGAATACTGTTGATGGGATAATTGTGGGGCCCTTCATCGTCTGTAACTTTTGAACAAATATGTAATTTTTCTAAGCAACATGAAATTCATGTCTTATAAAGATTATTTCTGAACAATCATTGAATGATATGAAAAATGCAATAAAAAGGGTCATATGCTACCTCAGCCTTTGAATTTGACAAATATCAGTTCTTAACATTCACTTACGTAAACGATCGTATCTCCAACACTGGAGGCAGGATTTCTCGCGTACGTTATTGTAACTTGAGTCATGATAGTAGTATATGCCTTGACTATTTCACGATGTTCAGTTACACTATTTTAATTAATTAGAATGACTTTCTAATTATCAATTAAATGGCTCTAATATTTTGTCGTAACGTACCATGTGTATGAGGCTAACTTTGTGCCAAATATCTCAATTTTGTCAAAAATTGAGTTATCATAGTTTACGTTGCGACCCTCGAGATGATAAAGAAGAAAAAATACTATGTCTGCAAGAATACTCAAGATGCTTTATTGAAAGGATGATATGCAAGAGAAGTGAAGAGCATGTCACTGGTGTTTCTAGATTTCGCACTTCTGTGTATGTTCGTTGCGATTTTTGTTCATTTAATAGAATTTGTAAAAAATCATTTTCTGGGCCTTTTTCCTTTTATTGTTTACATTTGTTTAAATTTAGCTTCTTTGCACCTCTTCTTTAGCAAAGATAGCCTTGGTTGAATCTCTCAATTTTATTTTAGATTAAAATTTGTTTTTAGGACTGGAAATTGCCTGTTTATTGGCATTATTACTCATGAATTCCTTTTGTTTTTATAAAAACCTTGTCAGACTCATTGCTGCTGTTTTGTACAAACGGTGATGTACATGTAAAATCTTTTAGTTTGTTGGGGTTTTTTTTTTCAGTTTTAAGTTTACGTAGACGTGTTGTGAATGTGATTCTAGTGTGCTAAGAAAATGAGAAACTTTGTAGGGGTCACCTCAGATGCTTAATAATAATGACTATGTTTTTCAAGAAAATTTGAGATGCTTTATTGAAAGGATGACATGCATTCAAGAGGAATGAAGAGTGTTTCTAGAATTTGAACTTCTTCCACTTTTCTTTGTTGAGATTTAAAAGATTTTGTTGATGGAAAATGTCTTTCCCGTCATTTTTCTTATATTGTATATATGTCTGTTTAGCTTCTTTGCGTCTGATTTAGCAAAGATAGCATTAGTTGAATCTCTTTTATTTTGAATATGAATTTTTTAGGATTTGAAATTTCTTGTATTAGTATTTTTACTCATGAATTTTTTTTTTCTTTCCTAACATTGTAGACTCATATCAGATTTTACTCTACATTGCTGCTGTTTTGTTTTTGAATTGACACCGAATTGATTAAATCTGTATCTTTGAAGTGTGTGACAATATATCAGAATAAATGTCTTTAATATTGCAGAATATTTTGTCGCTCCCTTAAGTGCCTGTGAATTTTACAGGAAACAACTCAATACCTATGAGTATGGTTACTACATGCTCAATGTTACTGGACTACCAATATGCGACATGTTCAGCTGAATGTGGGGGAGAGACTAATTTCTTATGATTTTTAGTACATTGTTGTTTGTTTTAACTGACTATCTTATATTTTAGTCTGGTCAATTTTATATAAAAAATGTGCTTGTTTGATAACCATTCCTTTGTGACATTTGTTGAGAGCTATAATCCAAACCCAAATCCAAGAGATTTCAATTATTGGTCTTTCTGTCTTATGTATGCTTCTAGAACTTTACTTTTGTCATTATATATGAGTTCTACGACAGCTTTTTAAATGGGATGAAAGAAAGCTTCACTCACTTCCTCTTTGATGATCAGATCAGATTCACGTAAACTTGATTAATGATATAATAATACATGGCATTTATAAAGCGTTCTGCCCTGTAGTCAACAGGCTCTATAATCATCTTTAACAATATATTTTGCACCTTTACTTCCCAATAGTATGATGTTAAACAGACACCTTTTCGTTGGGGTTAAGGTCTTTTGTACACCTGCTGCCTTGGTGTCTCCCTTTTCAGATGCCTGATTTTAGGATTCACTATTATTAAATAACTAAATTTGCTTTGGTTGAGGATTGTTACATTTATTTTACAGCTTTAGTTGCTCTATATTGCTACAAATTCCAGTGCTTTTCCCTTTTATATTTGATTATACACAAGGTATGTAGTGAAATAGGAAATGAATAATGTGATGTCATTTTGCTGATTTTTAATCATTTTGCAATCTTCGGGTTATGTAGAATCATTTTCCATATTGGTAGGACTTGCCTTGTGAGGTCTTTCAAGATCTGAGGACCCTGTGCTGTAGCACCTGTATGCCTCTCTTTGATATGACTGAAGATTCCATGTGAATTTACATTAAAAACCAAATGCATTTGCTGTGACTGTGACCCTTGCTTTTCACTTGGGAAGTGAATGTGATGGTCATGGAATTGTTCTTTTTTTTTTTTTGCTGCGATATGATATTGCTCTAATTGTTCTTTGGTTGTGTGACAAATTTTAATGAAACTGAGGCATTGTTTCTTTTTTGTCGTTAGCTGAAATACTGTATTGATTCGTTTTCTTATGACCATGTTTCTAATGCTCTCATAAACCAACGTCTTGTAGCATTGTCTTAAATTCTTTTCAGAATGCAAAATCAGGGAAAATCTGAAGGATTTATGTATGGTTTGTGTTGTCCTTGCACTATTTTCTTTACCATTTACACCTGTGATACATGAATAAGAAAAGAAGCATTTTGTGGAAGTGCATTTATTATGTTTACAATCATCACCCACCATGCTCGCTACTAGTCTAAGTACACCTTGGGAATAACCAGGTAACGGGACCTGGCATTTGACTCTGGGCGATATTTCGCTAAATGCAGAAGCTGAAATAGGACACACTTGAGAGAGATGAATTATTATTGTGAGCGTTTCATAACCCAGGCCTTATGACGCATGGACATCTAGTGAATGAATGGTTGCCTGGAGTCCCTCAATTGTTGAAGCTAAGGTGTGGAAGTTCTGGTCATTTTATTTTCCATTTGAAACAATGTTTGACACTATATTGGGTCTTGAGGCAGAAGTTACGGTCTGTTATCTGGTTATAGCTATAGCCAAGGTTGCTGGTTTTGGGTCTGCCTCAATGCTAATGTTTATACCACGATCTCCACTAAAGAGAGAGGGATCTCTAATTTGCTTGTCCAGATCAGTGCACAGCCATTGTGTGCACGGTGTTTTTTTAATTTACATCCATATTTTCTATTTTTTTAAATATAGTCGCACTTTGCATTTATTATATATATGTCAGGAACAAGTAGGAAGCTTCTGGAACTGGAAGGCGAGGACAAATCACGACAAAACGTCGCTTGTCTTGTTTTATCCTCGTCTTCCAGAAGCCTCCTACTTATTCCTGTCAATCTGTCATGTATATTTGCATACAATTGGCTTCAACGGGTCTCATAATATTTTGCATTTATTATACTAGTCTCATATATATTTAGTTTTATTATAACCATGGTTTATCTTTTTCCACATTCTTGTAATGTCGAAACTTTTTTTTTTGTAAGCTGAGCGCCACAGCTCATTGGGGAAAGCAAGCTCTTGGCGTTTTTCATTTTATGATTTGTGGGACTGATATGAGAAAGATCAATTCCCTATTTTTGTATGTCTTAGGAACAATTTGTGTCTATTTGTTACCAGTTCCCTGTAATACCATAATTAAGGTGTAGGGACCAGAATTATAATTATATCTATTTAGATAAGTTGGTATCCAGCGACTACATATGACCAGACACAGATCTGGAAATTCTGTGGGTCAAGAATTTTAAGGCAAGCAGGGGATCAGCCCGCTGTGCCAAGAAAAAAAATACTGTAGTTTAGTTTTGCCATTTGCTGATGTAGTAAGGTCATTAAGTTTTGTTAGCAGTTTCTCTATTCCATATTTCTGATATTGTTAAAAAAAAAATTTGTAGCATTGCCCAGGAACAAAATACTTGAACATATTTAACTATAAATTATAAATTGAAAACAATGGGACAAGATCGTTAGAAGGTTTTACCCAGCAACCTGACCTTGCCATCCGAAAACAAATCAATGAGATTCCTTATTCACCATTGGAAAGTTGTTTGTCACGTTAATTTTTACTCATAATAGAACGACCTTGGGGAAATGGAAAATCCATCCAATGTTTTTGACCTATTCTCATCTTGTTTTGCACGCTACTAATACTAAATGATGTGAAAGAAGATGAGAATTAAGAAATATGTTCCAGTTCAGAGTGGTGTTTTATTTTCTGATCACCTTACTTATGGCATGGGTGTCGGTGGCCGAATGGTGAATACAACTCTATGGTTGGTATTGTCAAGCAATGTTTATCATGGCGAGTGAATGGACTGGTGACCACCTGGGACCCAAAAACCTTCACGGCAATATTCACGCATAATGCAACGTAATGACACACACACATAGATGACATTTCATTCTGAGGTCGCCTCGGTTGTAATTATAAGCAGTGTTGTCGTTCTCTCAAAATTGTATTTGCACCTATCAAGCAGTATTCTGTTGCTTCCGTGGGGCAAATGTACTCCTGCAAAGGGCTTAGAGCATCGTGATTATGCGTTATATAATTGCCATAGTGAAGTTTATAAATAAGAAAACCTGATGTCAAAAAAGGCCCATATTCTTATTTTGTTATGTAGATGCTCTCTACGTTAGAGGATCCATCAATGTTTCACATATCACACACAGTATTACTTGAAAATAAAATATAGAATAGTACATGAATTATAAAATGTTTCTTAGGCCTAGTCTTTTGACCAAAATGAAATGATTATCTTAAATGTAAATTTTCAGCAGCTTGTGGTGGCAGTGGCAGAATGTTTCCAATTGTTTCTCTACCCATAAAAAGGACCAAAATAAGATAACATAATATTATATTTGGCTCCGCAGTAAAATATAACTATACTTAGGTTAGTATTCCATAAAACAATAAAAAAAAAAATTACTACGCAATTACATTACAGTTGTATCTTTAATGTTTTGTTAGTTTTTACAATGCATTTTTAATATTTGACTTGGTTTCTCTATGATATACAAAATTGTTAGCGTAAAGCTTAAGCAGATGAATACTATTCTATGAAATTAATATCTTTTGTTTGTTAACTAGACGGTGAGCAATGTGATTGAAAAGTCGACATAAAGTATAATTGATGTATGAGCTCGAATGTCATATAAACATGCTTTGGACACTAACTAAACATTAGCATGAGAGTGATCTATTGTTAGTAGTGAGTGATAGGCGTACCAGCTCAGCATCCTACCTGGTCCATTGGAAAATGAGTGATGTATAATATCTTAATAATGACTCCATGGTGGTATCAAAATTTTTTTGGGGTTTGTTAGTTTTTATCTATGTACGTATGTGATCGAAATTATTGTTTTTTTTGGAGAAAATTTGTCAATTCTACCAACTGATCCACTATATTATGTGCTCTTGAATTTGTATAGCCTACATGGTTGATAAAGATTGCTTCCACATATGTTTGGGGGTTAATCGTGTGCTTAATAAGATAATTTTTTTACATCAATGAAGACCATCATTCCTCAAGAACATAGAAACCTAGCTTGGGTGGGAAGATCTCTGCGTTTGTCTCATCTGGTTTTAGTCAAGCCTCGCTACCTATGTGTAATTATATTTGGTTATTTGATTGTTGTTATTGTGTAGCAGCAAGCTTGATAGCTCTACTGTCCATTGTTCGCAATGTCTGTTACAGTTACATGAATGCTTTTGTTTATTATCTAAGAAAAATGAAAGCCTTTTCATCTGATGTTTTTTCCTCTGTATTAATAGACAATCATATTTCATGTGTGTATAGATATTTAGGCTTGGTGTCCAAAAAATTGCTTTTAAAAGAGTGTCAATCTCAGTGACATTATCAGTGTTTTGGTGTGGGTTCATTTAGAATTGTTGGGACTATGTAGTCTGAAAATTGAAAAACACTTGCTTGATTTTGGATTAACAGATTATTATTATTATGAGTGCACTTTTTTTTTAAAAGGATTTTTTTTGTCCCATTGATTGACCATTTACGACTGCATTTTAAATTATTTTTTTACATTTATACATTTTGATGGAGTCTTGCACATGCCAGATTAGTATGTTGCATGGATGCTATATTTTTATGCTTAGATTTTTTCTCTCTGTATTCTATGTACTTTTTTTTTTGCTTGTAATATTGGATGCTTTTTTTCTTTTCATTTTTTTCCTCCTGGCTTTTATGTGTATTTAGCTTGTAATTGATTAAAATTGAACCATGTTGACAGAAGGGGTTTCTGTGTTTAAGAAAATAAACAAAATTAACATCAATTTCTTAGGTTTTAATATTCAATTTTTTGTTGTTGAACAAAGGTGTGTTTTGTTGTTGCTACCTTCTTTTGCGGCAGAGTGATAATATGTGTGTATTCTTGCTTAAAGCAGAATTTTGCAGTTGCGGTTTAGGGGAGAAAAAAAAAAACAGACCCTGAAGTCTTTAATCAGCAACAGCAGATGTGTTGATGTCCATTGCAGTTTCTAATTTAAAAGATGAAGTTGAGTTTATAATCCTGTATCCCTGTACAAGTGCACACTTGCCGACTCATCTTGTTGAGGGAGTTGAGTAGGAAGAGCAGTGTGCCGGTGTCGAGATCATCAGATGTTGGGTTTGAATCCTGGCTAAAGTTACCGATGTTGAGTCATTGGGAAAGACTCCACATTTTTAGGTGTGAAAGGTACCCAGATACAGGCAGAGAAAGATACTGTAAATATGTTTATATGATGAGCCTAACAGGCTGCTCTATTGCATGCTCACCATGGGAGTTGAGAAGTATATTGTACATTGAGTGGCACGGCTGGCTGGGGGATATAATATATGATGTTAAGCCTGAGCGTGTATTTGTATGGGGATAGAGATTATACGCCCATCTTTAACTAATTAACGTAATATCAATACGACATTGATCACCATAACAAAATATAAATGCAACTACCGTTTCCTTTCCTACAAATGTAATATAATTGGGACATTTGTTACAACGGTCATGAAATGATTCTAGATAATATACCGACTTAATGATTCTTCATTCATATCACTACTACATTTGCAAACATGTACACACAATGATTCTTCATTCATTTCATATCACTATAACATTTGCAAACATGTAACACACATACATATATTCACAAAATCATTACATTCACATGTAGGAGAAATATGAAAGCACACCTACATTTGAAAATGATCGATCCAAAAATAGCAATAGTTGCAGATGTTTTCAATGGACCCAATAGACTGCTTTTGATTTTACCTTTGCCCCAATAACAATACTCTGAAACGATTTGGGTTGTCACAAACATTTCGGCATAATCATTTTTGAGTCTATATACAGTGTAACTTCCAGATAACGACATCACCCGGGACCGGAAAATTATGTCGTTATCCGGGGCTGTCGTTACTACGAGGTTTCATGATAATACACGTCCCAACCACGTTAGAATGTGTATTTTTCCTGTTTAATAGTTAACATCGGCAACAGCGATAAAGCGGTTTCATTGGTAGTTAAACACATGTTTCTCATTGGTCGGTAACTAACAAAGCGACGCCGTGGGCTCGAGTAGGACATCTCATTGGTCGGAAAATAAGCGTTTTTATTGGCTAAGAGTACGAGATAATGCTGGTCGGAACCGAGCTTGCCTATTTCGCTAGATTTTTTGTATCAAACGTCACTATCAACTGCCGATTATCGCTATACAGGGGTTCGACTAAAATGTATGTCGCAAATTCGAGGTTTTTATTACTAATAACATATTGCAAAAAATTCGGGTCCAGAGGTCAATGTCGCTATCCTGAGACTGTCGTTATTCAGGGGTGTCGTTATGCGAAAGTTGCACTGTATTAATTTATTATGCCTTTGATTTGGAAATTACTGTGCCAGCATTCTATAAAATAATAAAAGAAGGATTGCCAGAAAGCTGTCATACCTAGCCGGCGCCATTTGGCCTTTTTCTCCATGCAAAATTTACTTGCTGTGTCTTTCAATGAATATAAATTCCATTGAAACTCCAGCTATGCTTCATTTCTTAAATATTTTACTTTGTACTTGCACACGTCATTTTTTTTCAAATTCAATCAATTAAGTGTTTCACTCTCTACAGGTAATATGGTAAAAAACACCCACAGATGGCTGAGCATCATGTAAGATATAAATTCAATAATTGATCCAATATGAAAAACAACATACACAATTAAATAATGAATGAGGCAATGATTTTCAGGTGGATATATTATATTCATTGAGAGAAACAGCAAGTAAATATGTACATCGGGTGGGTGCTTTCAACCAACGCGTGTTGTGAAATTCTGAATTACATAACTCATGCTCCAAACTTGGATAACAAATAAATAATTGTTTCTTGGGTACAAATGATCTTGACAGCCCAGGATTTCTAGATTGGAAACACTATCTCAATCAATACTGGGATTTGCAGAACATTATCATACATACTGAAAACGTAAATATCTTGACTTTCAACCATCACGGTCATGGTTTGGCATGTAACACTAATAAAGCATAAAACAAAATCAAACTGTCCGTGAAGTTCATAAATATGAGAAAAACTTGATTATCAATGTTCATGTGTACCACATGATAACAAAATTATAACATCACATTTTTCAATCCAGTGTCCAACATCCACAGCAGGCTGGTCTAGTTAACAATATTCATTCACAGAGTTTGTCTAAGCCAGCTTTGCTAACTGACAATCAAATATATCTAACCAGATGCATTTACAGCAATCAAAGTCAAAGAGACAAAATGGTTCAAATTAGTCTTTGATCTTGAGAATACTGCGCTTTTCTAATCGTTCCATTTCTGCTAAAACGGATGCAACCTGGAACCGTAGGTCTTGAAATTTAGAAACAGACATCTGGAAAGAACGAAAATAAAGTTTTAAATGATTAGATCCAAAAGTAGAACACTATTATTTAATTACATTTTAAGTGGAGGCTATTTAGTTATTTCAGAAAACTCAAAATTGACCATAAAAAAGTCAAAAAACTAAACAGAAAATGCTTAATACCCTATATTTCAGTCAAAATTTGTGCATCTAAGCCAGTTGTTGTTGAAACCCTTGTCTGTTGTCTGTCTTAAATAGGAGGGAAGGGGGGGGGGGGGGGTAGCTTTTGACAAAGAGGGAGCATTTTTGTACATTGTCATATGTAACCATTGGAAAAAAATAAAAGCACAAAAAACTTAATATCACAGGGTTGACTACTGTTGGTCCAGCTTATATCCACCTGGATAGACAGTTTGTTCGAAATACTGCACACCAAACGGAGTTTGTGAAAGTATTTCATTCATCATTTAATTTAAGACACTGTGCAATCCTGACACGAAGGTGCAAATGTTGAATATGAAATAGAAAAGAAAGACCACATACCTCAAAATTATTCATCGAGCCATCAGACAAAGTCATACCCATTGTGACGCCTCTCACAAGAACCCGATTCAAAACACTGAAAAAAATCAAACCAATCAGACAAATTAGTATCAGATATTAAGTGTAAATAAGTGGAACTACTCGGCAACAGACAAACAATTGTAACAGCATATATGACAATACAACAAATGAAAATTCAACCCTGAGTAAATACAATCATTTCTCTAACAGCGTACTCACCAGGCATCAACTTGCACCTAATAACTCTGGATAATTCTTATCAGGGTCTCTGCCTCGTATGCTGACCTTGGACAGATGCAGAGCCTGGCCCGTGCACTGTTTATTTACAGAGCTTACTACAGGGAACCAATAAAAGACTAACTCTAACAGCATCATGAAACACCATCTGGAAAAAAAAACTGAGAAAATTGCTCTTGTACAAACTACAGATTAATTTTTCAATGATCCTTCTGTTTTGTTTTTTCAACTCTTAAAGGAAGTCAAGAGAAACAAGTATCAATTATTCTGACTGCCTTATTCATTTACTTATAAATTCATTTATCTCAAACTTTTAATATCCTGTTCTCACAAGAGGCAAGACAATTTTATGAAATTACCCAGTAGAAATGGTGACATCTACTCTCCAATCCAAACTTTCAAGAGACGGAAGACGAGGGCGGCTTTCAACCATCTGTCGGTCAATTTGGGAACGTATGGAACCAAAAACACATTTCACAAGGTCGTCATGAAATTTCTCAGGCATTCTGGGGTTTGTACACAAAGGATACAAGTATTTCATAAAAGACGTAGATAATACTGATTTAAATTCTTATCTCGATTTATATCACCATAAAACTATATAAATATAAAGAAACAAAAATGCAATGTTAGTATTCTGCTTTGATATTTCAGAAATTATTATGAGTTCACACTTGGATACTAATACAGCAGACAGATATTATGATACATTAGAATGTCACAAGAAATGTACTGTAAAACAAAGAAAAATAATTGACTTAATTCAACAATCAATGGAAGTGTTCTAAGATATATTAACACGACAGAAACAACAACAAAAATATATTTTAAGTAAATACAATAAGACATAAGATATATGCAACTATAACATAAAATAACTCACAGATTACATTATTTTCTATCTTACTACAGAGAAGAATGTGCTTCATATTTTTTCTCTCTCAGACAGTAACTCAGAATTAAAAGAGGGCTAAAACTATCTGATGGTGAATTATGTTGTCATTGTAAGCTAACATCTTGGTTTAAAGACTTACTGCAACTCTTGAAGATCTTGTACAATATGCTGAAAAAGTAACACATCAGTATAATTACTAATATATCATTGAAAAAATGAGTATCACTAAACATACTTTATAACATTTTAACAAAATATCTAAGGCAAATCCACAGATTCATGTGGAAAAACATATTTTTCATCAACTCTAAAAAAGTTCTCTTTTATGGTCTTCATACTTAACTCCAAACTTTTACTTTTTTTTCCTCTTTCTCTTTGAAAGCTCCCATTTGTTTAAAGTCACATATCATACAACCGTCAGCTAGATTGCTTCATCCATTAAAAATATATGTCACTAAATTTGATATAAAAAAAAGACAGAAAGCCTCTTTGCAAGTCCTAAAAACAATTAAAGCCACACCAACTGATTGATTAGAATATTATACTGTACTGCAATTTACCTCTTTTTTCAAAGACTCAGCAGGCAGCCTCAGAGCCTTCCGAATAAGCAGGTCAGTTCCACAGTATACTGCAGCAAACTTGTCTGTTGTTAATGTTTCATTTATAAGTGTTTTCAACTTCTCATATTGAGGCTGCTTGCCTTGAATAGCTGATATCACGACTGAAAAACAATTGAACACAAAAGAAAATGAAACTTTAAAAATAGTTTTTAGATCTTATAATAGTGATATAATGCTCTCAAACTTTGTTTAAAAAACATGTCAGTTCTACTCCCCAATTTTAATAATCTCTGATTGAGTGAGATCTTGGGTATGACAGCATTAAATCCGTTCATAGTCATAGCTATAACTATAGGCTATGTGCTACATCAATATTTTTGTAAACACAATGACACTAAGAGGCAGGTCAAGGCACACAGCGGGGATGTGCGGGGAAGCAGTCCTGCCCTAGGTAGAAATGTGTTAAGACAAGGTTATGCAGAGCCACACTTTTTGTAATTTTTATACCCAGAAAATCACCCTGGCCCTGACACATTTTTTATCTAACCATAACAGCAACAGATCTACTCATAGTTTTTAGCAGGACACATCATGAATGTATATGTACAGTGCAACTTCCGGATAACGACACCCCTGAATAACGACAATCTCTGGATAGCGACATTGACCTCGGGTCCCGATTTTTTTGCTATATATTATTAGTAATAAAAACCTCGAAATAACGACATACATTTTTAGTAAAACCCCTATTTAGCGACATCGACATAGCGATAATCGGCAGTTGACACTGACATTTGATACAAAAAATCTAGTGAAATAGGCAATCTCGTTTCTGACCAGCATTATATCTCGTATTCTTAGCCAATAAAAATGCTTATTTTCCGACCAATGAGATGTCCTACACGAGCCTACTCATAGCCAATGACGTCACTTTGTTACCGACCAATGAGAACACGTGTTTAACTACCAATGAAATTGCTTTATATATCGCTGTTGCCATCGGACAGAAACAACACTATCGACAGTGACATTACCGATCGCCGACAACCCCGCTGACGAATCAAGCCCGGATAAACTACAGAGGGAAAATGACGAGCACAAGATCAAATCAATGACAATCCACATCGGAGTGACAGCGTAACTAACCCTTTGTCAACAAGAAAAATACATGTGATTCTAACGCGGTTCGGATGTGTCTTATCACAGGCACTGGCCTGCGCATAGCATTGCTATATTCACAGGTCTCACCACGCCCAGTTTGTCCGCTATCATGAAAACCTCGGAATAACGACACTCATGGATAAAGACATAATTTTCCAGTCCCGGGCAATGTCGTTATCCGGAAGTTGCACTGTATATGGTCCGTAGCCAGAAAGAGGGAGTAATCAGCAGGCCCCCTGCTCGTCATTTCAGATATGTACATTATGATATGAAATCATTACTAGTACTAGAGATAAGGCAGATCTTTTGGGCAGTTCCTCACCTTTAAGAATTTTTGTGAAGGTATCTTTGTCCAAGTCCTTTGCTAGTTTCACCATAGTCTGAATTTCAGATGGGACCCTGGCTCCAACAAACGATGTTCTATCCAAGGCAACATTCCCACCAGCTCCTCTGACTTGAACGATCGACATCTTTTGAGGCTAGGTCAGAAACCAATACTTCTAAATAGACGGTCTGGCTTCTTTGACTAGAAATCTATTTTGTAATTTTGCAACAAAAATAAAAAGGGGTGGGTCCCGTCCCGGTGCAGAGAGAGAATGTTGTTTAGTTTACGCCAGATAAGAAAGTTACTTCATTAAACTAAAAACCAATGTTTCACCTATTTCATATTCTACATGATTCATTCAGATATCTTAATGTATCAGAAATCAAATTCACTAAAATAGAGAGCTATCTTCAACAACTTAATTTAGTCACGAGACAACTTGATCAATCTCCTCAATCATTCCATCTTCCTTCCCCCAATGTAAACTTGACCTCATTCAATGTTGACCTCGAGGTCAAAGGCCATTTCCCGGTCGTACATTTCGTACTTTTGTACGATATGCTTATTGCGATGCTGATTATTATTATTATTATTATTATACTTGGATTATACTGTTATCTTTTAGCGAGAACTAGAGGAACATAAATACATTATCATTATATTACACTATACTGTTTAATTACGGTGTTACAGGGAACAGATAACAAACAAACAAACATCATTATATTATTAATATACAAGGAATAAATTGAGGCTTCAAGAGAACGAAGACAAAACAAGACAAGCGACGTTTCGGCCGAAGGCCTT
>JARFNW010016004.1:0-15051 GCA_031763155.1 Dirona albolineata | reverse complement strand
CATGGCCTCTTGTTTTTGATGTCATCGTTACAAGTCGGTCGGTAGGAACGTCGATGTGTTCATGGATTGCTTTGAAATTAATTTGATTGATAGTCTGATTCACAGTAAAACAAGAATCTTTTTATGCAAACAGTGAAAACTGGGAGAAAATGTTTCCATTGTCCCATCCTAAAGTATGGATTTTTGGTGTCACTTGTAGGGTTTTGTTCAGAATGAAGAAAAAATTGGTTAGCTTTGATGTAATAAACTCAACTTTACATAAATTAGCAAATGTTCATATTTTCAATCACGAAATATGTTGAAATCATTCTTGCAACTTGTATTCTCACTTAACACCCAAAACAGATGAGATGCCATTTCCAGTATCGATTCAGTCATTGTTCACTTTCTGAAAATCCTTTTAAATTACTATTTGTATGAACTCATGAAACACATACTATTGGGGCCCCAGAAGTTCTTGCAAAAATATGTTGGTTTTTTTTTGGGGGGGGGGGGATGTTGGCTGAAAATTATTTTTGATGCAAGTACATTAATAGTAATAGACACCCAAAGACATTGTTATTTCAAATTGACTGTTGTGTAGACAGGTAAATGGATGTGTAAGCTAACAGCATACCTGCAATAGTAGAGCTTGATAAAGTAAGTCTGTAAGTAAGTAAGACTCTTTTGCCCTTATGGGTTACTGCTTGCGTTTTCACTGAGTGAAGTGGTTAAGTGACAATTTTTCATCCGCTGGATAGATTGCTGCTGTATAACAGATTGCTATCCTAGCTGTGTTATTTCTACCTCTGGGTTAAGTTAGGCAATCAGAGTGATGCATCTTGCCCAAGGATAACCATGCAATGCTGAGAGTGAACTGGTTCCCATCCCATTTTCATGGAAATAAAATATCGCAGTGCTTGGTCAATGTCACATATTGTCACTTTTTAACTTTAATATTAACGTAAGGAGTAAAGGGGGCGAGAATGTGTGATATTCATCATTTAAAGGCATAAATGTTTTCTATGTTTTTGTTTTTGTCCTTAGGAGAACGAAACTATCACTGCACATGGCCTGGATGCAGTAAATCCTTCAGACATGCCGACAACCTCAAAGTCCATTTCCGCGGACACACCAACGAAAAACCAGTGCAATGCCACCTGTGCGACTTCAAGTGCAAGCAGAAAAATTCACTTTTTTGGCATAAGAAAAAGGTTCATCAGATTGTTGATGCCTCAGCACTTGGAGTAGCTAAGCATGGAGAACATGGCGTCAAGTCTGATGGTGATGATGAGGCCATTACATCTAAAGTCAATGATGAAATAGGTGGCCATAACACTGAAGCCTTGAAAGATTCACGTGAAAACGATGAGGGTGACCAAACGCCAAATCAAACATTAGGCCCAAAAAGTGATGATGCAGAGGCTGGTGTTTGCACTCCATCTAAAGCGTCTCACACTGATGTAATAGGGCATGCTTCTAAGAGCTCAGGGGGGCCAATGGATTTATATGAATTCAAATCAGATGAAGAATCAGATGGAGAGGGATCTTCGCCCTTGAGGTGGGAGAATATGAAATCTATTCCAGCAACTCCTCTGCCGCCTCCTCCAAAGGAACTGCTGTTGAAAAATGAACGACTTGAGAAAAAAGAGAAGGATAAGGTAGATAAGGCAGAAAGAAGAGAGCAATTAAAGAAAGAAAGGGAAGATAAAAAAGAACAGGAGAAAAGGGAAAGAGCTGAGAAAAAAGAAGTGGAGAAAAAAGAAAGGGCTGAAAAGAAGGAGCTGGAGAAAAAGGAGAGGGACGAGAAGAAAGAACAAGAAAAAAGGGAGAGGCAAGAGCAGAAGGAAAAGGAGAAGAAAGACAAGGACGAACAAAAGGAGAAGGAAAAGAAAGAGAAAGAAGATCAGAGAGAAAATGAGAGAAAGGAAAAGGAAGAGCAGAAGGAGAAAGAAAGAGAAGAAAAAGAATCCCAGAAGGTTAAAGAGAAAATAGAGAGAGATAAAAGAAAGGAAAAAGAAAAGATAGAAAAAGATGCTATAAAAGAAAAGGCAAGGAAAGATAAAGAAAGAAAGAGATTAGAAGTTAAACACTTAAAAGATGAAGCCAAAAAAATACTACAAAAACGTTCAATAAGAGCTGTCAGGGGCATATCAAGAAAAAATTTATCTACAAGCTCTTTGAGGTCAACAACCGCTAAGGGTAAAAAACACCTAATTGGCCCGAGAAGAAAATCACCAAGTAGAGCAGCATCTCAGAAAGATACGAATGAGAAACAATCACTTAGGCGTCAAAAGAAAAAGCAATCGTCAGTTGAAGATGTTAATGCAAAAGGAAAATCTGTAGATACCAGGAAGAAGAGAGGTCAGGATATTAAGTCCCCAGTCAGCGACGGTCGTGAAAAACTTCCTTCCCGGTTAACATCTCCTCGAAGTGTTTCTCGGAGGGTCACCAGTAGCAAATCCCCTGTCACTGAAAGCAAGACTGTAAGTGGCAGAGGTAAAAAGAAAGCAGCTTCACTGCCTAAGAGAAAGCCCAGCGCTAGAATTAGGGCAAATCAGAAATTCCAGACCAACAAAAAGGAAAGCCCTGCAACATTGAAAAAGACAATTAAAAGCGCTTTTAAGAAGGCAAAGGTTGTTGGGAGGAGAGGAAGGCCAGTCAAAAAGAAAATGCCTGAAGCAATGAAAGACATTGGGGAAGATGATGGTGATGTAGGTGATGGTGATGATGATGATATTGAAATTGAAAAAGAGGCAGAAGATGTTGAGAGGACTGAAGTAGTCTCAGTTGCAGAAAGCAGTGGAGATCATGGTAAGCAAGTAGAGGTAGAGGAGAAAACAAGTCAAGAAAAGAAAGGCCCACCAAGAGCACCATCACCTTCTTCATCTGAAGAAGACATGCTGCAAGGAAACGCAAGTCCATACAGGGATTTCTCAGACGCCGAGAACATGGACCAGGAGGAGGAAGAAGAAGCAGAAAAGACTTTGAGTACTTTGGATTCTGTTCACAGTGAGGAGGCTTGCAAATCTCAGCCTTTTAGTGAAAGTCCAAAAGATGTTCAGGAAAAAGAAGGTGATTTGTCTGATAATAGAAAGACGGAAGAGGATGATCCTGAAGATAATGAAAATTCAGAGGAAACCACTGGTGAGGATTCTTCTGACGATGAAGGCATCAACGACATACCCTTGACACCTCCCAGAGCTCCCGCACCTCCTCCAGTAGAGAGTTCAGACGATGAGATGGAAGATGCAGTAGATTCATCTGCACCTTACTCCACCCCTGCCCCAAACACTCCCTTTTCTGTACCTGGTCCAAACACCCCATTCTCTGTACCCCCTCTTACTAACTTGATGCAGCAGAATTCTGTGCACTCTGAGGAAATGGCCACTGGTGCGTCTTCTGTGGCTTCATTGGACATGCCTTCAACTGGCTCTGCAGAGATGCAACAACCCCAAGGCTCTGTCGAATCCCACCCAGCTGGTTCTGTTGAAATGCATCCTCAAGGTTCTATAGAAGTACACCCACGTGGCTCTGTGGAAATGCACCCTCGCAGCTCCTCTGAGATGCATGCGCATGGATCAGTAGAAATGCACTCTCATGGATCAGTGGAGATGCACCCTCATGGGTCAGTAGAGATGCATCCTCATGGGTCAGTGGAGATGCACCCCCATGGGTCAGTGGAAATGCACCCTCATGGGTCAGTGGAAATGCACCCTCATGGGTCAGTGGAAATTCACCCTCATGGGTCAGTGGAGATGCACCCTCATGGGTCAGTGGAGATGCACCCTCATGGGTCAGTGGAGATGCACCCTCATGGGTCAGTGGAAATTCACCCTCATGGACCTGTGGAAATGCACGCCCATGGATCAGTGGAGATGCACCCTCATGGGTCAGTGGAGATGCACTCTCATGGACCTGTGGAAATGCACCCTCATGGGTCAGTGGAAATTCACCCTCATGGACCTGTGGAAATGCACCCTCATGGGTCAGTGGAAATTCACCCCCATGGACCTGTGGAAATTCACCCCCATGGACCTGTGGAAATTCACCCCCATGGACCTGTGGAAGTTCACCCTCATGGATCTGTTGAAATGCACCCCCATGGATCTGTTGAAATGCACCCCCATGGATCAGTGGAGATGCACTCTCATGGATCTGTTGAAATTCGCCAGCAAGGATCTGTGGAGATGCTTCACCGTAACTCAACAGAAATCCATCCACATGCAACAGTGGACTTGCCAGCTCACGGACAGGTTGAAGTGCCACCAGAGGCAGAAATGTGTTCACGTAGTAGCATGGAAATTCATTCTCATAGCTCAACTGATGTACAAGGTCATAGTTCACAGGGTGACATTCAACAGGTTCAACAATCTATCCCCCAAGCAGATGCTTCCATTCCAGGAGAGCTTCCCAGCACTCCTGCAGAAATGTCGAGTAGCTCTAACATGTCTTCTCATACTAAATTTAGTATGCCTCCTGTGTTGGATGATAATGAAGGCAACTCTTCTGAGGCGGACAAAAGATATTTTGATCAGTATTTGAAAAATTTGAGTGCTGCTAACAATCAAGCGGCAAGAAGTAGTTTCATTGGAAGTCCTGAATCTAGAGATTTGATGAACAAATCACCAAGCAACATGCTCCATTCAGCAGTCCCCACCAGTGTTATCACTAGCATGGATAGCCCTTCGGCTTTATTTCCCGGTCAGGCTGACTTACGACGTCTGGAAGCTATGGTAGGAGAAAGACATCATCATGATTCCCTTTATACGAGGGACCCAATGTCTTCTGCCTTATCGCGCATGCCGGACCGGCAGAATACAACAACACCTTTGCTTCCAGCAAACCATGCCACACCCAATCCAACATTTGACCCTTTCCCATCATTAAACCCTCTTCATCCATCGCCATCCACTGCAAGGGATAACCCATCTTACCTCCGTCAACAAGAAAACATTTTTGCCACTCCACCTGTTACTAGCAGTTTTATGGCAGAAGCCATGTTCCAGAGGCAGTCCATGACCACCCCTTTCCTACCCCCTCAACCAACAGACAGGAACAGTTTGTCACGGATCCCTGATCCTGCTGCCTCCCTTAGAACCAATAACGCATCCACTCTCTTGTGTCGACCTTCCACGATGCCTGGCGCTGAGATGTTCACCGCCCCGACAGTCCCCCAGACCGTTTCTCGACATCCATTGGCTAATGCATGGTCTGGACAGGAGGTCAGACCAACGCACTGGCAAAATCCTTATCTCCCCCGACAGCCAAACATGGCAGCAACTAGCAATCCATTCTTCTCTTCTAAAGAAAACTATCTAACTGGACGGGAGTTTATGTTTGATCCTTCTGCTGTACGGTCTCCGACGGAGAGAGGTATGTTCTCTGCCTTGGCTCCCTCTCAACCCCAAGATTCTCTCCAATTTGACAGATTCGACCTCAGCAATTTCTTCCCCAGTGCTGTGACCCCATATGGCAGTTCAACCGCATCCTTAGACTACACACGCACTTCTCACTCTGCTGCTCCCAAGCCATTTGACGAACGCTACAGGCCGACAGCAGCTGCTGCCTCAGCTGCTCTACCTGATTTCCGAGGCCTACCTCCAACCAGTGCCTCCACTGACAGATTCCCTGGCATTGGTGTAAACAGTGGATTCAACTTGTATCCCAGTAACCACCCCATGCCCTACCACCCACAGCACATGACAGACAACATGAACAGTGCATTCCTAACACATCCTTCTTCAGCTCAACACGCCATGTTGGAGAGAGACTATGCTGCAGCAGCCGCCCATCGTGGACTATACCCTCACCATCACCAGAATACCCCTTATCCATTTATTGATGAACGACAGTATTCAGGATCTTCCAAGCTCACGCACACTCACGCAGCACCCACCACAGTGGCTCAGGAAAGAGATTTGATGAGCCGGTCAGTTGCCCAAGAGAGTCAGATGCAAGGTCCATATCGCAGTATGCTGTACAGGTATTAGAAAGTGTTGTTGCTAAGTATTCTCACATTTACATATTTCATTTTTTGTGCCAATTTGGTTTTTCATCTCTTGACATTTTTGAGACAACCTTGTTTTAAGTGATGAGCTACTGTCTCAGACAGATTGTCTTTTCTGTCTTCAAGCATTTTTTTTGTGTCTCGTATGTTTTTAGTTTAGTTGTCAAAGAGCAATTTGATTTGATCATCTGAATGAAAGGTCTTGCACCACAATTTCTGTAATTTGTTCACATCATGCGTTGAAACAAAGCCTCTCAGAGGTTAAAGACTAGAGTAATGGTGATTTCATTTTGATTTACAAATGCATTATAATTTGATTCGCAGACTTGTCATTATGATTAGAAATTGTGAATGTTTCCACACATATTTTTGATGATAGCTTTACTGTAGACTTTTAATTTGGTAATGTGCACATAATAAATATATATATATGCAGCTTTTTGATGTTACCAATTACAGTCAACACTGCTAAAGTCAATTTTTAAGTAAAGAGATGGAACATAAAAGATCAACCAATGTGAGAAATTGAGTCTATAGTAATCATAGTGTGTATTCACTTAGGCAAACCCTAATGGGGTGGGTGTCACTTCACAATATACAATCATTATTAAAAAAAACTGTAATTTCCTGGTATTCTAGTTTCTGAAAGTTCAAGGAAAAAATAGAAACTGCCTCAAACAATTTGGAGACGTGTATTTCCATATACTCAAGGAAAATATTTTACTGAAACATTTTACGTGGGCGTACCAATTTTCAGACAAAGAAGTTACAAATTTACAAGGCATCTTGTGTCGTGGGTCGGAAAAATGAATATCAAGAAAGAGCAAAAAATTGAACAAAATCTCTATAATAACTTTGGTGCTAAATAACCATTGAATTCAAGAATTATACAAAGCAATATAAATATGTATCATGTGCTGTGGTATTAGTATTATAAATTATATCCCACATTTGATGGGGCTGGTTCAGATTATTTCATGACTTCAAAATATCAACATATTGATACTTGCTTAGTTTGAACTAACACATGTATTCCTAAATTTGGCTTACACTTACAACTCAACACAGCCGTGAACTTTTACTTTTTAATGAAATCCATGAGCCTATGAACTCAAATTACAAGGTCATTAAAAATGACATGACAATTACTATTTATCTACCCCTTCTCTTAGTCTGTTCTTTATCTTTACCTCTAGTTGAGTCATATTTCACTGCATTGAAACATTTTATTATGGTAAGTCTAGACATCTATCCTTATATGAGCTATAGAGAAAATTGTCAATGAATTTATACTTACTGTAAGTAGCTCACACACAATATCATCATACACCCACACTCACACACTCTCACGCACATTCACCTTTCACACTTTAAGATATGAAATTCTATTTTTAAAGTGTAATTTTATCTTTGCTATGTTGTATCGTAACTTACGTATTTACCATTTGAATTGGAATGTGTTGCTGATTTTATCAATTGTTGTAATAATATTATGACAATTTTTTTTTACTTTTTCATTTAATTGTTAATGTTTAGAATTTGATTTTTGTGATAAATATAATATGATCATAGTGAAAATAGTTATTATCATCATGCAGACGTAATAAGACTTACCAAATCTATTTATTACCGACCGACATAATTGTTAGTTGACATTTTCCATTTGACTTTGACCTTGCAAGGGTCTCATGCTATTTGGAAAGAACCAAAACTCTTGCTTCACCTACTAACCGTTGTGGCAGCCTTATGATTTTTTTTATGATTGGCATATCTGGTTTCGTTTCCATTAAGTAAGGATGTTAGTTATTCTTTTTTTACATCAGATAGTCAACAAAGCTAAATTTCAACTTTTATTGGGTTTTTTTTAATTTTGAGTAAAGGCACATTACATTAGTCCATAGCATGTTAATAAAATGACCATGATTCCCTTCTGCAATATCTACAATTCAATCCTTCCTACGTTTTCTGATCCCTGAGATGCGTTGATAATTCTCTGTCTTCTAAGGAGATTAACTTTTGCTCTCACTGTCAAATATTGATCAAGTTGAAAACCATTTACCAAGTCATAATTTCGCCCTCATTTCTTTGTTAAATTTGATTCTTTATTGAGTCAAATAATAGGGTCAGCTTCAAAGTGGAAACAAATAGGGTCTTCTTAGTGTTCTTAAATCAGTTTCTATGTTTGTCACAAAAGGTTTTTGAACAGTCGAACTGTGGCAACCACCAGACGGCGCAAACATTCGGCAATTATTGTCAAAGCATCGTAAAGGTTAAGATGTATTATTAAATATGTATAGAATTGAATTGGTCCCAACTTGGAATGCAAAAGGGTTTTTCTGGGTAGATCTTTGTGACCAAATGCTGGTTACACTTACACCGAAGATTTTGTTTTTTTTGGTATTGATTACCTGGTACATCTGAATTTATAGAAAATTTATTGTTTCAGTGGTCTTTGTTTTATTCAGGCCAGCCATTCAACATTTTCTTTTGATCAAGGCCACAGAGCAACTTTCATTTCATATCATGAATGAATGTGATAAAATCTCTCTAAGCCAATATTACGTTTTATCCACATTAGCAAGAGAGCAGCGCAGGAAAATCAGAGGGTCATGTAGTAATCAAGGCCAAGGGTATTTGTTTTATTTCTTAATTAAATTGTTGTTTTTTTGTTGTTTTTTTAAATTATTTCTGATCGTCTTCTTACTCTTACTCCTGTGTCGCCAGAGTACCTCGAGTTGTAAGCGCACATTCACCTTCAGTCAATTTTGATTTTTGAGAACAGTGTTATTATTACTCCTTATACTTATCTATATACTATTGTTTTGTTACATATGATGGTTTTAATGATCAAATTTTGTTTAAGATCTGAGCATAAAGATTGTGCATCATTTTAATTTACAACAAATTTATCGAAAAGTTTTAGAACTGATCTTTTCTTCTTCTTTTTTTTCTTTTTCTTTTTTTTTTTTGCAAGTGTAACAATAACAATTACACCGGTTGTGAATCATGCTTTTGTTCATTTCATTCAATGTAAGATTTTATTATAAGATGTTCAGCTGTACAGGTCGAAATTTGCGTTGTGTTACATATTGTTTTGCTTTCCAGCCTTTTATATTTATTCCTTCAATTTAATTTTTAAAAACAAAGCAAACTTAAGTAAGTCATATTTTCAAGAAAGCTAAAATTGTTTGACATTGATAGAAAATCTCACTTTTGTTTTGTGTGACTGTATATAGTGTTCAATATACCTTTTCATATAACCTGATTCTGAAAGTAATTTTATGTAAATTAATGAACATTTGCAAATTACTATTTCATTTCATTTTCATTAGTTCTTCGTCCACAAATATTGGATTATTTTTAGAAAATTTTCATTGGTTTTGTTTTTTCCCCTGCAGTTTTGTATGCTACAGCAATATTTATTTCAGTTATAGTTGTAGTGATATGTGTTAGTGTTCTCTTTAGTATAAGTTAAGCATTGTCATTTTTCATAGATCTTTTCTTTTTTTTAATTTTATTGTGAGCAACTTTGGTGAAGAAGAATGTTTTTGGTTGTCAGGTTTTATGCAATGACTGCCACTACTTGAGATCATTGGACTATCTTTTGGTTATTGATATTGTTAGCCGTTCTTCTTGTGGGCAACAGTTGCTTAACTGATTCCAATTCACTGCAGGAGAAAGGGGCATCTTTCCATTGTAATTTTAATAACATTTTGAATACAGCGTGAATTTCCCCCAAAGTTCAGATCAAATGATGCTGGTGTCTTTTAGTGAATTTACTTCAAGGTAGTGTCGCCTGACCTTGCCACTTGCTTTAGATGACAGATTGCTGACTGAGTCAAATTCACAAATACAAATGGATCCTTACTACTATGTCCCTAGTCTAAAATGCGTCAAACTTCTCCTCTTCTCCCTCATTCTGTTGCCATTCTTTTACAACAAAGTGAGAATATTACATTTTTGGTGTGACTAACTGTAAAGGAATGACTGGGACTTGGCTTATAATTCTTAACATTCAGTATCCCAGTGCCGATATTTTAATTATAATCAAGCATGTCACAATGTATTTGTTGCAAATATGACAACATTGAATGAAACGGCTGTGATTGTGATGTTAAAGGAAGAACGCATTGCTCAGTGCAGTCATTGTAATTATAAATATTATGATATTTGTTACTATTATAATTATTATCATCTCAAGTCAGTGTTCCACATATCACTATCATTGATAAAAAAAACTGAAAGACTTAGAATTGGTCATCTCCAAAGTATGGACCCATAGAAACAATGCTATTCATAAGATGTAATCTTACCAGTGCAAGGTATTTCTACTGTGGTGGTGATCAAGGCTGGGTCTGGCCGACTTATAGAGTTTTGCAAGCAACTGTGTATATTTAGTAAAAATTTCTCTGTATAATCAGTTTAACGAATGGTGAATTAGACTCCATCACTGTCACTATCACCCCATAGCATTGATGGGAGAGTGGTCAGACCGACAGGCTCAAGATTTAAACATTCTGGTTATGAATCCTTGTTGTTTTTCAGTAGATGGCGAATCTTTATGTACTTTCATTCCCCCACTTGACTCTGCAACAGGCAGAGAAAGATATTGTCAGGATGTTTGTATGATGAGACAAACAGGCTGCTCTACTGTATGCTTCCCATGGAGTTAGGAGAAGGATATAGAATGATGTGGCCTGCCAGGGGGTCAATTATGTAAAGTATGCGAGTGTGAGTGAGCCTGTACCTACTGTAAAGACTGCTGAAACTGCATCACATTGTAATACTTTTGACACCACCAAGAAATAAAAAAAATAAGACAATTTTTTAAGTATCCATCACTCTGTAAATGATTTCAGAGTCTGGCAATACTGGCATGGCACTTATGAAGCAAGTATGCATGAAAATTGAAAAGAATACTATTTGAAAATTAGAAAATAGCATTTGCTTCAACTTCAAACAATTTGGGTATTTCTGTCAATTGCTCATGGACACCTACTACATCAGTTTTTTGTTTTTTTTTTTGGGGGGGGGGGGGGGAATGCTGGCGTGTTTGAGTTGGTGCCATTTGTGATGGCTGGGATCTTGACAGTACAGTGGGTCCCTTTCCAAAACCATATCTATAGTGAAAGGGACAGGTACATGTTGGCCCGTCGTCTTTCCACTAGGTTATGAAGTTAGCCCTTGTGTTATTTCTAGCTGGAAAGAGCGCCTTCTGTCTATGTGGGTGAGTTCTGTTCTAATGATCTTGTGGGTATTTTATGTGATAAATCACCGAAGCAGCATTGGATGCAATTGTCAGGACATTGTAAAAGTAATAACCATACGCTTTGTCTTCATTTTTTGCTAAGGTTCATGGCCCATGCAATCTACACCCCCCTTCGTTTCATTGTAGAAGTAGAAATTTCACTACTTCAGGTATCTCCTTTTGTTTTTTAGTTGTGATGATATTTGCTTCAGAATGCATTGTTGATATTATTATGAGACATTCTTCTTTTCTCCTCGCCTGTCGTTAATACACATATTATATGTACTCGTTCGAAAACTTCAGGTGCCCTTTACTTAGCCTCCTTCTTAGGGTCCTGATATTCCATGGGAATCAGAACAAATATTTTGTACTGACATTTTTTTTCAGTCTCAATTGTCTGGCGCAAGCTCGAAGTCTGTGAAAAAGTTATCACGTTATCGCGCCATCTGAACCATACCACTTAAAAAAAGAATTTTCTTTGGCATTGCTGTCAAACTGTCCGGTCTACTCACAGATGTCCATCCTCTCTACTTACTTACCCATTGCCGTTTATGTTTTGCGTTTTCCATGCTTGTTAGCTGAAGATATGTAAACCCAAAATGAGCATGTATTTTTGATTGTTAGTTGTTTTGCTATACACTTGAAGCTGTACCATTTATCTCTCTCTCTTTTTTCTTTTTTTTTTTCTTTTTCTTTTTTTTTTCACTTTCTTTTCACATTCATTTTGTAAGGAAGCTTCAAAGAGGAACTACTCTTACTTCAAAAGGAGAATGAATAAATTAATTCTCACCTGACTGAAACTGAAAGACACAAAATTGGAATAATAGGAAATTGTTAAAAAATAAATATTGTTGCTTGGGGACTGGCAACAGCAGGACGGTATGTCAATTTTTTTACTTTTTTAAAATATTTTTTTTTGCCTCAGGAAGGAGATGGGGGCATCCCCTTCAATTGGTTCGTCCAATCTTACAACATTGTCTTTAACTTAATATTTTTAAAATATAGATTTACGTTTAAAGCAACAGCAGTATGTCAATTATTGACATACAGGCTTGTGTCATACATTTGCACTTAGATCAACTTGAGATGTAGAATTGGTGTTGTCAATAATTCCTCAGAGAGTAAGCGATTGAATAGGTCATTGGTATTTGATAACTTGAATTATTTTGTTTTAGTGTGAATTGTGATGGATCAACTCTAAATCTAAACGAGACAGTGGGAATATTGAACTCACGATTATTCAATCTATTGTATGCATAATCTTTTCAGCTATTATTGCAATCTCATGATTTTTTGTTTCTCCGTTACCAGCCCATGCCACCACTTCAAAAAGGGTTTAGAACAATGTTAACTTCACCATTATCCATTTTTATGAAGCTATATTTGTATAAATTTGCTCTTGTTTGTATATAAAGTCTTAAAATGGACAAATTAATGCACATTTTTATGAATGATCAATTGAAAAAAGGATTGTAAAAACATTTGCCTATTTTTTTTGGTACATGTAGATTTGTATAAAAATTGAATGTGTTTGTCACAGTATTTTTTAATCGTTGGCAAAAAATGTCCATTTGAATTATCTTATATTTATATCTTTAATTATTCTTTTTAAAGGTTTTGTGATTGGGGAATACGGCACTCTGTTAGTGTTCTTTTGTTTCCAATGTATTAGAATTAGTTTGATGTTTGCATAACTCTTCAATAGCTACTTTTCATTTTTATTTATATTTTTAAAAGAACAAATTAAATGTAAATAATATGTGTTTTTCTGGAAATGAATGTTTGCTGTGTACTTATATTGACATTTTATGATGTGACAACTTATTTGCTATTCATTTATGGCAAAAGAAAATCTGCATTGTTTACCACATGATAACAAAATCTTAAAACCTTTCAAGTTGATTTTGTTAAACAAATCAGTTTTTGTGCTTGATGCTGACTAAGTTTAAAGAGTTTTTGTGATTTTTCATGAAACATGCTCCTCATTGATCAAAGGTATGCTGTGTATAGTTATCATTGGTTTTTGTTTCAAGTATAATTTTATATGGAGGAAAATTTTCTCACCTATTTATACTGTATGCATTTTTATTAACTGACGATGATGTTACCCCTATGAATTTACCATTTAGACAATTTGATGACTAAGCAATAATATTTGTAAATCATGATGTTAACAATACGCTAACAGGAAAAGTTTCGAATCACTTTGCATCCTTTTGAATTCCCAAGTGTTTAAAAGGAAAGAAACAGTGGTAGGTACTTGAAGGCCTTTATATATATGTTCTCTCCACACCATTTTTACTTGTATATATATATATGAACGAGAGAAAGACAGAGAGTATGTGTGTATATATGTGTGTTTGTTTGTTTTAAGATGCTGTATTTATATTCATACTCTTTAAACCTTTGCTCTTCATATATATGATAATGATATGTAAAGTTGAATCATAAATATGGTAATTTAGATTTCAGCTAAAAAGAATCTGCAACAAATTTCACTTTATAACATGAGTCACTATACATTATTCTCAGTGTTGTCTTTCGGTTAATGTACTTTAAAAAAAAAAAAAGAAAAGATTATATTATGTTTTTATGTGCATGTATGGATATATAGATATATATATATATATATATTATGTATGTAAACGTAAGACTCCGAGAGCGGTTGAGAGATGTTAGAATGGTGCATAATTGGACCGACTAATGGGGATGAGCTATCTCACTACCTTTGGCTTCCTACTTCCTCACTAGTCGGTCCGTTTAGTTGAAATCATTGATTACAATTTCTCGTCGTAGCGTGCAATACGATATTGATGAACATACATGGGAACAAGGCCCTACAATATAATATTATCCAACTGGCCACGACAGATAGGGTGTCGGCACCGTGGTGCAGTGGTGGTAAAACACTGGCCTGCTGCAGATCGGCTTTGAACTGTTCATGTTCAACATTTCATAATAATGACCAAATTATAGGCATGATTTTTGTTATACATCTTTGTTGTTAACTCAATGCTCACACTCACACAAATTATTAACAATGTAAATAAAGGGGTTTGGCATATGTGATGCATCAGATGAATGATGACACCACCACGGCAACATGGCATTGGGAGCGATATTTGGTATAGCCTGTTTCAAAATCAAGATACATGTCCACGCTTAATAAGGTAAGGCCTGTATCTCTAAAATTATCGGTTGTATCACAGTGGAGTTTGGCATGGGTATTCCATGTATGTACCCATGAGCAAACGAAAATATTTTTTCTGACTTAAAACCACCCTTTGAACTTCGCTGGGATACAACATATTATAGTTTTACAGATATGTCGTGCCTTTAACTTTAAGCGTGGACGTGCATTTTAAAACGGTCTATATCAGCCAGGACAAATATCCCCAGGTTTTCAAAATGGCCATGCCTGCAGATGATGGGTGGTTTGGCCTGAATTCAATCATTTGTTCTTCATAAGTAACAGTTTGATTATCTGAGAATAGCTCTAAAGGGCAATCATCAGGCCCAGAGTTCCTTCCTTTAATTTCTCTGTAGTATTTGCTCATCTTCCTCCTTTGTGGCGTAGGTACTCTTTATTGCTGTTTCATTCATCCTTTTTCTACTGGGATAGCAGTAGGGTCTGTTTGATCAGTTTGTTCAGATGCCTCATCTCCTACATCTTCAGTCTCCACTCCCTCATCCTTTGACAACATGAGCATTAAGATAAAGAGGTTAAGAGGTCTATATCTACTCTCTCTCTCTCTCTCTCTCTCTCTCTCTCTCTCTCTCTCTCTCTCTCTCTCTCTCTCTCTCTCTCTCTCTC
>JARFNW010015893.1:0-15058 GCA_031763155.1 Dirona albolineata | reverse complement strand
TACAGACGAGCAGGTGATGAGCCCACTGCGCCCAAATACCTTTACCAGTAAATTGGACAACAATGTACCACGAGGTCCATACATTTTACCGATAAACACTTTGCTTTTACCCCAGTGGTTACTCGTCAGTTACAGGACAACTGGGAGTTGCCACCTGGGCAGGATTTGTATATATACATATTATATATCTTACAGCCAGACCAATTGAAGGATGGTGATTATAGTTTTAAAATAGTTGCACCATTTTATTGCAGAAACTCTGAGCTTTTGCTAATATTTATATATATATATATGTATCTACTTTAAATTCCTGTATGCGATAGTCTTCTCTTGAAGTAACTGACATAGGATGAAACTTTTTTGTTTTGTGTTTGATAATAAATCCAGGAAATGAACATGGAAGGGCCTTCCGAGACCTGGAGTTGGAAAAACAAATCCTCGAATTGACCCGGACAGTTGGGATTGGAGCACAATTTGGGGGCAAGTATTTCTGCCACGACGTCCGTGTGGTTCGTCTTCCTCGCCATGGTGCGTCGTGTCCAGTTGGGCTGGGCGTGTCATGTTCAGCCGACAGACAGGTGTGTAGTGTAAGGATTTATGCTGGAAAAGGCTTAGACTAAAATGTATGCATTCAGAATTAAAAGCTATTTTTGATAAACCATCAACTTCCCTTGATAATACACTCTTATTATCCTGGTAAAAGTCGAATAATTTTGCACGACTTATCAAAAAAAAAGATTCCTTCACAAATGAATTTTAATCAACCTAAAAACAATATTGAAATAAAAGGGAATATTCTACCTTTCAGATGGTGTTAAATTTATAATTGAAGTGTAAAACTTCCTTGTGAACAAAATTATTTAGATCAGAAAAAAGCTGAAAACAAAAAATTGTCATAGTTTGTTTCGTCTATGCAGGTTTAGTCATGTTCATAATTAAAATGACTATTTGCTTGATCCCTTTGACTCAAGGGTCACATTTATTAGTCTCATTCCTCTCACTTAAATCATCGTCAAAATCTATTTTTAAAAATCCTGAAGATTTATGTTTAAAAAGTGGTCATGACTATTTTGCACACGAATAATAATAATAACAATGTTGTTTTGATTTCCTCAGGTGCTGGGAAAGATTACAGAGGAAGGTGTCTTCGTGGAGCAGCTTGAAAAAGACCCCAGCAAATATTTGCCTGAGATAGATGACAAAAGTCTTGGAGGGGATGTGATCCAGGTTGGTATCTGTGTTGAACGCAACATGTTGTATTTTTTTTAAATTATGTGACCTGCAGATTTGATTATAGTAGATGCACAAGAATATTTTCCCTCCTGCTCATATCTTTTTGACCTTAACCTACACTAGAGTCATGAATCCTTCTGTGAACTTAGTTTTTAAGCCTTTTATCTTCGTTGATGATGTTATTAGAGCTGTTTCGAAGCACTGTGTCTGAGATCATTGATTAAAAAAAAAACAAACAAAAAAAAACCCCCAGAGATTTGTGAATAGAAAACGTTTTAAAAATATATAGGTTAAAGAAAGTGAATATGTTATAACTTTTCTAAGAGTTTTCTAGCTTCTATCGAAGCAAATTGTCTTTTTGCTAAATGTCCTTGGATTTTTTTGGACACTATTTCAAAGCAATAGTCTCTCTTCCATGCTCTATGAAACTTTAGAATAATAAATGTTAATTTTAGATAAGTTTACTTTGCTGAGGAAATATATTATGTATTATATGTATAGATATTTTTTTGCTTTGTGACAAAATGTATTTAGATATTTCATCTTGATATAGACTCTAGTAACGTTGTCATGTATTTAACCTCACATGTGTCAAAAAGGGTCTTTAAACTAAAATCTTAACTAATGCCCACGCCAGGTCGATTTGAACCAGCCCATGGCGGAGGTGTTGAAGGTCCTCGACCAGTACCCGGTTAAGACGCGGTTGAGTCTGACGGGCACCTTGGTCGTAGCGAGAGACATCGCCCACGCCAAGCTGAAAGAGAGGCTTGATGCTGGGAAAGGTCTGCCTCAGTATTTGAAAGATCATCCAGTCTATTATGCAGGACCCGCTAAGACACCAGAGGTAAGCTGTCTTGGTTATTGGTTTGTGTATCTTTATTGCCTCTTTTTATAGTTAAAAACAAAACAAAACACCAATTTTGTCATTGTAAATAATTAGATTTTCACTGACTGTTGGATAGGAGTTTCTTCTTTGGTGTGATTGATATTGTGACAATTATAGTACAGTATTAGTGTGCCTAACAGGCAGCTCATACTGTCTGCTCCGCAGTGAGTTTAGAGGTTAATAATCTGTCAGTGAGGGGGGCTCTTCACTTAGCATGGTGATGATCATGAATATGTAGAATAGTATAACCATTTTCCTATATTTCTAATAATTCTTTTATGTGGGTAAAGTTGGGTAGTAAAAAAAAAAAAGAAAAGTCATGAGATTTCTGCAACTTGTTTTATTCATATCATATATTTTTGTTTACATTGTTCATCATGCTGTTATTTGTGTCAAGTTTGTTATTTACCAAAATACTGCGTTACATTTATGTTTGTTCTGAGAGGTTGTTTTTGTTTTTATTGCGTGTTGAAGGGTTACGCCAGTGGATCGTTTGGACCCACCACAGCAGGACGTATGGATTCTTACGTGGCTGAGTTTCAGAATGCAGGTGGCAGTATGATTATGTTGGCAAAGGGAAACCGAAGTAGGCAGGTGAGGTCACATTCTATATCTGTTGGAGTCTTGGAACTCTGATAAAAAGAAAAACACTTTTTCTTACTGTCTGTCATATTCAATTTTATTTTTCAATTTCAATTATGGAAGAAAATTATATATTTTTGATACCACGTTCCTTAGTAACGCAAATGGAGAAAAAACTGTCATTCAATATTTATTCATATTTCACATATGAAATATCACTCACTCACTTGCTTTTATCAAAAATTTGTTTTGATGCTCATTACAACTTGCATTAGTTATTAATACAAGTATGATCTTGCGGAATAAAAATGTTATCCAATGACTCTTAGTATCTACTATTATATCTCATTTAACAAATTGGCATCAGTTCATTCCACCATGAATCATTGCGTGAGGATATGAAATGTTTTACCTCATGTATTGTAACACTTTCTCATTTTTTGCTTGTTGCGTCTAGGTAACGAATGCCTGTAAGAAATTTGGTGGTTTCTACCTCGGCTCTATAGGAGGACCTGCAGCCATTTTGGCTGAGAACTGTATCAAGAAGCTTGAGGTGTTGGAATACGCTGATCTTGGTGAGTAAGAGTAAGACAGATTTACAATGTTGCTCTACTGACCCTTCATATTACTTTAAAAATATTTTCTTCATTTCAAACAATGGGCATCCAAGGTTCAATGAACATTATTTTTGGATGTTTCTTTGTTGTTGTTTTTATTTTCGGTTTGTTACTTTGGTATGCAAAAGTCAGAATTGGTTTTAATTTCCGTGCTGGTGATGGATTAGATTGTGGGACTTAAATAGTATGCATAGATTTTATTCTGTTTTTTCCCCCCGAAAAATTTGCGATCAAGCAAAGTGTCTTCTTTACTTGAGTTCGCTGGAATTACTTTTTTCAGTTACTCAAATAATATACATGTACTTGAGTATTCATTTTTTTTTAATTATTTGTTTAGTTTTTGGTAACAATTTTTTTCCCTCTAAATATTAATATTATTGTAAAATCGTTGATGATTTATGGATGTTTTACTTCTATTTCTGGTTGAAGTGTCCACAACTCTTTCGTTGAACCCACATGCTATCATTACATTTTCATTCAAGTAGTCCTTGGATGTCCGAGCAAGAGCTTGAATAGTAAAACCTTTATCCCTTGACTAGCTTTGTATTACCATCACTGCTGTTTTTGATGCCAGTCGTTGTTCTAGGTTTGTTTCTAGTAGATAACCTGTAAACCTCTTCCCTGTCTACATTGTAACATATTATAAATTTAAACCATTGTACTAAGATACAACCTCCTTTCTTGTCAGGTATGGAGGCAATCTGGAAGATTGACGTGGAGAATTTCCCAGCATTCATTGTGGTTGACAACAAAGGAAATGACTTCTTCAAGAAATGGCAGGTGGAATAATCTGTAGACCATCATAGGATCCTTTGTTTGTTCATAATTTTACACTATGTTTGGACTCAGCATCTGACATTTTTTTGAGAATGTTTCGAACCTAATCCCAAACATTTGTACAGTAGGCTTAACCAGTAGTTGAATAGTGAAAAACAGTTTGACTAAATTTTCCACAGCTTGCTCATTTTTTGCAAAGCTGAAAAATAGAGGTTAAGTTGGACAAAGAATTTAATGAATTTTTGGGTAGGTTTTGATTACCAAGGCCAAATGACAGGAATAATAAACTAAAAAACTCCTCATAATTCATATTAACCTGCACTCAACTCAGCCCAACAAATTTTTATAAATTGAAAATAAAAAAAATGTATATCATTGTTTGTCAATGTCATATGGTATATAGATTTGTATCAAGGAAGGGTCAACAATGAACAGTGTTACTTAACTCATTTCATGAATTTACTGTTTTTATTATTAGATGCTACAATCCCTACCATTTTTAATGCCTAGAATGGACGGTGTCTTTATTCATGCTCTTTTGTGTGATTTGAGACATTCCATTAGCATTTAATAGCAACGGAAGTACATGAATCTCCATTCAAGTTTGGTGTAATTTTCAACCAAAAATTATTTTTTTCAAATTTGTTAACTTTGACAGAGGTTGCCTGAGCTCTTTTTTAAACATATGAATGAAATGTGATATTTTATATTATGTGAAATAAATATCATCTAATAATTTCTGTGTTTTAATTTCATTCCAATTCCAATAATTCTTTTAACTTTCATTCCAATTGTTCTAAATATCGAAAACTTTACCATCTTTGAGGTTATTGTAAGGTCATATCAAAGGCCACACCCCCAGTTTAAATTAAATCTGTGACACAAAATGTGGGAATGAGGCATGAGAAAGTAATAAGAACTGAGGATCTTCTCAATTCGAGTGGCTGTTACATTATTTATCCCCCAGCAGGCTGTGCCATTAACATATCCTTCCTAACTCCCATGGGGAGCATATAATAGTAGAGCAGCCTGTAAGGCTTGGCATATTAACATTCTGACAATGTCTTTCTCTACCTGTAGCTGGGAGTGAGTGAAGAAAAATTTTGTGAAGAGTCTTCATGCTACGAAGCGAGAATCGGCCGCTTGATGACAATTGACATTGAAAGGGGAAATTACTCATTTAATATGAACTCCATAAATATAAAGTCTGTGAATCCAGCTATAGTTAAGTTGGGTGTGAAAATAAATGAAGAGGAAGAGGACACTGATGGTCTAGTAGACGGAATTATAATGGAATATTTTAACAGTGCCAGTGAGAGACAAGAACAGAAAATAGAAAAAAAGATTTTCGTGGACCGGAAACTCTGCCTCTCCGTGAACAGAAAATAAGTCCACTCTCACTATATCTTGACTATGAAACCATCTTTTTTGGGATGGCAGATTAGAGAGGTGGTGCGCTTGTTTTCACTGTTACATCATCCCACTATCATTCTGTCTATAGTTGGGTGAACACCTAAGGCTACAAAATCCTATCTGGTCCTGGTATGAGTAATATTGAACAGTGTATTGCTTCTTGGACCAAACTAGGTTTATTGGCACACTCAGCTGATCCCTTGCTTGCATTTAAAATCTTGATCCATAGATTTTCCTGCTCTGTATCAGGCTATGTGAACTAGAGGAGCACAGACTTGCACTTAACCACGATACATCTGTATCTATGTCTGCACATCAATGCCTTTTACCTTGTACACTGTCCTCGGCCAAACTCTAGAGTTGGTCCCTACAGTTTAATCACAGCTCTAAAGGGAACAGATAACAAAGTTCACAGGTTCGAACCGGGATCTCATTATCTTACACACAGATAGATCACTAAGCCACCAAAGGCATCCAAAATAGTCTTGTGACCAATAAATTAACAATGTGTCCATGGTTACCCCTTGTCATTATTTCCAATTTGACCATGTTCCTGTAGGGTAAAAACAAAAGAATGCTATGATAATGAGGGTCTGGGACTTACAGCTAGCAGTCTCCGTTTTTTGGTTTAAAAAAATGTTATCATGTATAAATCATCATATAGGTACAAAATAAACCCTCCAACAGAATTCAATATCACAATTTATTTAAACATATCACAATTACATTTTTTTTTCATTTTGCTTTCAAACAAAAGCATAGCCGGTTACAAAATAGGTATATAAGTCCACAAAAAAAAAAATGCAACACAGATATCATATTCTAAAAATATGTTCTTGTCTATCTTAACAATAACAAAATCCCCCTCATTTTCTTTTGTTTGCCATGAAGGTACATAAATTGTCACCATTTAATCACAAATTAAAATATTTGAAAACTGTTTTCTACTAAGGATTTATGGATATACTTACATTACATTGAGGAACATGTTGTTTAGTAGCAGTTGAAGAAAGCAAGTATTCCTCTAGCTAGGTGAGCCAAGATAATAGATTGATAGATAAATATATTATGGGCATGTTCCTACACCACCATCTGAAATAACCGAGACCGAAAATTAATGTGGCCACTAGACAAAATAAAAAAGTGATACGTAGTCAAGAGTTAAAAGTTAAATGAGATCAACGTAACAGTTGTGAAAATACAATAATTTTAAAACAAACTATACAATCCCAATCAGCGACTCATTCATTGCATATTAATGACACAATTCAGAAATATCTTTCCCATGAACGTCAGGACCAAACACAAAACTTCACAACATTCACTCAACAGAAATCTGTCCAATTCAATTTCCCCTAGCCTATATGACACACACTTAGTCACTGTACATAAACATTTTATCATAATTTTTCTAACACAACACACCAGTTGCCCTGGTCGTGATAACTTTGATGAATGGCACACTCTGGGACAGTCTGACATAACTCTTCCAATTCCCCTTGCTTGAAGACGTGGTAAAACCTATGAAAAACAGACGAGCTATCTTCAGTCACGTTCACCTTCTCTTTGCCTTTTAACTGCCAGGGGACAAGCATATCCTGCTCTTGGAATTGCGTTCGGTTTACATGAACTTTTAATGGTTTCCCTACATTACTAGAACTGACTTTGTCTTTCTCTATACTACTAGAGTTGTCTTCATCACCAGCAGTGTCACTACTCGCCTCTGACTCTACCTGTGCAACAGCTGATGTCTTAGAGCTTGAATTGTTGTTGGTGTTTGATGAAGGACTAGACGTCTCGTCGCTGACTTCGTCGCACTTTGTAGACACATTGCTGGCATCTTTAACTCTGTCTACAATGGATTCAATATTGTCTTCACCAGTATTTTCTTTCCCACTGTTGACAAAACCTCCAGCTTCCATTTGCTTCTGTCTGTTAGAGCTGATGTATTTAGATTCAGTTTTGTTAAAATGTTGCTCCATTGCCCAAACGTATATAAGAGCTTTTCCCCCTGGACGCAGGACTCGCACCAGCTCAGACAAAGCCTTATGTCTGCGTTTCTGAAAATGAAGATTGACCATACATATATTAGTGGAAGTAATAGAGTAGAAGAGGTCTCAAAAGTGCTGAAGTGAGTCACAACCAATGGATTAAACCCACAACTGTGCCTCAAACCTCAGTGACGATATCAGTAACCCTGCATTCTTATATCACATACATTGTTTTCAATGTTTACACACCCCCCCCCCCCACACACACACACAAGCTGCTTTGTTAATGTTATAGGGCATCTGAAGTTTACAGTAAAAAGGGCTAAATTATGCAAATCTGGCCACAATTCACCCATTACGATAACATTTTAAAATTTTTTATATTTCTTTTTGTTTGTTTGTTCTTTTGTTGGTACGGTCATCCTTTTTCCCTAGGACGGGCCGTCCATTGACATGATTCCCCAGTCTTGGGAGGGATATTGCGCTAGCGGGCAGCAGAAGCAATTATAGCACCATCCATGGTGCTGCACCGCATCCACGGCCTTCCCTTCACAATGTCCTCATCTGTGTATTTACTCCCGTAAATACCTTTATATGTTTTTGGCATGGTGTAGAAAAAATGTAAAAGGTAGTGTATAAACAATTTCAAATAAAAAAATCAAATCAATCAAGTTGTATAAGTATTGAAAAGTAGGCGGCTAATTTCCCCGACAAGGTCGGCCAATTTCCCCGAAAGGTTATGGTGTAGGAAAAAATTAAATGCAATTAAATGGAAACGTTTCTAATGATAATTAAACACGAAATGTAAAGGTAATAAGATAATCTGGAGATTAAAACAATTGGGGTCTGATTTAAGTAAAGGAGTGCAACGCAATATTGATGTACGTGACAACAAACGGCGGGCAAAATTTGGCAATTGATGGCGAACGTAAATACTGTGTGATTGACAGTTGTCAAAATGTCCCGTATCTTCTTTTGTCTACTATCTGATTGGTAAAAGCATACAAAAACGAAATATTGTGACGTCAGTTCACACTAGATTGGACTAATCGGAAAGTAAGGGTGTCAGACTGTTCCATTACAAGGGGGTTTTTTTAGGCGGCCATTTCCCCGACAACCAAAATGTGGCCAATTTCCCCGACTCTACTCTACAACTTTCTTAATGATAGTAGTGGGATAATGTAACAGTGCCAGTGCCAGTGAGAGACAAGAACAGAAAACGATGAAAAATTTTTATTTTTTTTCTGTTCTTGTCTCTCAATGGCACTGTTACATTATCTCACTATCATTCTGTCTACTAGACCATCAGTGCCCGCTCCCTCTTCATATATATTTACAACTTACTTAGAAGGCTTCTTTAACTTTAGCTTACCTAAGACACTACAACTATACATCTAATCTAGACAACCTAGGGGCTCTAAAAGTTGTAAACTGGGAAACATTCTGGTGGATTTCACTCAGTCATTCTTAATTATTAACTAAAGACACACAAAGGGGATGAGGATATTATGCAGGGATACTTTTTTTTCTCCATATATATTGAAAAGGTGGAGTGCAAGTCAGCGGCGGTCTACATAAATATCAAAAGATCGGTTCATCACACAGCATGAAAAGAATGTTATATGTTGGATAACAACTTCATAGATTAAAGTCAAAATCTGTCATGCATTACAACTTGTTTAACTTCTCATATGATTGAATTATTATTCCATAGAATCATGTTAATGATATTATATATAAAAGTTCCATTATTTCATAACAGTGAATAGGTTTCTAGCTTATTTTTAGCTATGGCGTGGAGATTCAAGGCATCCAAATATAAAAATGCAACCCCAAAGATTCCTAAGAAAGAGGTGAGAAAACAAATGTTCTATAAATTTTATTATGTTGAGCATAAAATATATCTTTGAGATCTTTTAATTGTTTTGATTTGAAACCTTATCTTTGGCTTCCATCTTTGCCAGAGCAGGTAACCGCCATTCACATAATTTTATTCCCACCAGGGACCCGGATGATATTTTGATAAGTAGGTCTAAATCGTTCTTGTATCTAATGAAAAGTTACAGATTATTAAAATGACATAAGTTTTAATTCGTCTTTTATGATTTCCATTATAACAATTGGTTTTGCACCTTTTATATCTTTTGAAAGGAATGGATCTTGGGCATTCATGCTAGTGATGTTGGTGTCTCGTGTGGAAATCACATTAAAGCCAGCTGTGTCTACACTGCCTTCAACACTGATTTGGGAGGTATGCGTCAACAATTTCATTTCCTCCTCAGCCTGTCTTGATCAACTGTAAAAGGTTGATTTTTGAAAGCATTTGCCAGATTTATGAATGAATGTTATACACTTTAAAACCTGTGACTATTTTTGAGCGTCATTTTGTGAGTGACACAAGAAATCGATGTTTTCAGTGGATCTGGAACTTTAAACAAAAAGGTGATCAGGCCACTCTGACCAACAAATTGAATAGCAGAGTGAGCAATAGAATATCTTATATATGTCGTCTTTGTGTTGACTGAGATTTGAGCAAGCAATACAAGACAAAACAATATATTTTATTGATTATAACTAATCAGGGGCAAAGAATGACACATAGAAATATGCTCATTTGCTCCTCAATTATATATGAAGAAGGTACTCTCCAAGTTACTAAGAATTGATAATTGAAAACAAAAAACACCAAAAAAACCGAAGGAAAAGAAAGGAGAAATTTAAAGATGTTTTATTGCACACTTTGTTGTTCTCTTCAATAAATTTGATCTACGACTCAGAATTTCAACTGACTGTGGGTTGTGAATGAAATGATTTGTCTTGTCAGAAGAGATAAATATAATTCAATTATTGTAAAATGAAATATTTATCATCATTCTACTTTTACAGGTGGTGGAGGAAGTTTAGGCTACTTACCACTTTCAACCAAAGGTCGTCAAAGTTCGTCTGTTCCCATCATTCATGCTCATCGTGGTGAGTTTGTTCATTCAATTTTTATTATATAGCTCATATATTGGTTTTTTTAACTTACTAATAATGGAATAATAATGATGATGATATTGGTAATGATGATAATAATAATAATAATAATAATAATAATAATAGTGATAATAATAATAGTAATAATAATAATAATTATGATAATTATGATGATGATGATAAGAATAATAGATACCAGATTTCACAATTGAGGAGAGTAATATCTTAAGTTTTCAAACTACTTTCGAACATGTCATCTACCTATGATAAGAGATTAATATTATTGGAAAACACCCCCCCCCCCCTTCCCCCCCCCCAAAAAAAAAAACATAGGGGGAAGCAGTCATAACTAAATAGCAAAATAGAGAAATTTTTTAAAGTGCAAGAAAATTGTATAAAATATAAAGGGGGAAACAATCAGACAAAATGAAAATCAACAATGTGAATTTATCCCACAAGGTATTGTAATATTATAATGCCTGCCATAACTCACGCCTCTAGTGGGCGGTACTTGACTTGCACAATGTGGGGAAATGGGGAAAGGCCTTTATTAATTCATTAATTTATTTTTCTTCCCAGAACTTGTGACTGATTTAGACTTTTCTCCCTTTGATGATTACCTATTGGCAACAGGATCTCTAGACAGCCACGTAAGAATTTATAAATATATAGGTTTATAGTCTGTATCCCTGTACAAGTAAAATGATCACAGACTTTGCTTCATTCATCCCCAAACAGATCATGTCATTCAGTATCCTTTTCAACTCCATGGGGCAGTGCAGCTTGTTAGGCTCATCATACAAAAATACTGATAATATCTTTCTCTGCCTGAAGGAGGATACTCATTCACACCCGACTCTAAGTAATAATAATAATAATAATATATGGCATTTATATAGCGCTTATCCATGATCATCACCATGCTCTCAGCACTTTACAGCAGCACATTTACCCCGGGTAAGCAATGGAACACTCAACACTTAATTCGCCACACGCTGCCTGTTAGGCGCGAACACAATTTTTTGGGACAAGGACAAACACTGCTTACAACCGAGGGGACCTCCGAATTTTACGTCTGTCTCTGATAGCAGGGCAAAGTGTCTTACCTAAGGACACAAATGCTGGTGAGCCATTTATTTAACGTGCATTTGGAAAGATCATGTGGGCAAAACCCAATCATTTTTGTTGATTTGTAAGGATATTATATATCCTGATTGAAACCTTGCAGACATTATTATTCTTACTTTAACTTAACCACCTAACTGCGACGCAGACGAATTCAGGTGCCGTGGGCTGGCTGGCTGCGATGAGGATGAATTTGTCCTTTCTGGCTAGCTATTTGTTTCAAAATATGTGTAGGTTTATGGTATTCTGATGAGTAGTTTCTGAGATAATGTAAAAACCAAATAATTTGTCATTTTGAGTCACAATCTCAATACACTTAAAAAATTATAAGTCAGCAGTCAAGTGGTTAATATGTGCTCTGGTATGTACAATAAACCCCCGTAGAGTTTAAATGTTTTGTGTTTTATCCACAGGTAAAACTCTGGCTTCTTCCTGATGAAGCATCTGCAACCAACATTTCAGACCCGGTTGTGTCTTTTTCAAATTATGACCGTCGTATTGGGAATGTTTTGTGGAATCCAGCGGCAGATGGCATTTTAGCTGTGACATCTGACAATACTTTAAGTATCTTTGATGTCAGTCGCTCAGAAGGAACAAGTGTTTTTGGTATGTCTTGGAACTTGTTGTATCGAATGACACATATTAACCTTTCTCTTTGATTTTGATCCAAATTAGCATGAAACTTATAAAATGTTCTCAGAGATATTTCTGCAATCAAATCAAGTTTTAAATCGACTGAAGTGCCTCTCTCTAAAATCTATTGACTGCTGTCTTTCTATTCTCAGAGTACCCGGGCCATGGTGATGTCGTCCAGAGTGTGAGCTGGAAAGGGGACGGAACATTGCTGGCAACTTCCTGTAAAGATATGAAAATAAGAGTAATTGACCCAAGAGCCAATCAAGTGGTCCAAGTGAGTATAATAAGTATAAAGTAGAAAAATTTTTCTTTTTTTCATTAACTTGTTTTCTAAAACAGTAGAAGGTATGAAAAAATTAGGGAAAATGGTATAGCTTCAAGGGTAACACAGGTAACATAACAAAGAACATTTCGAGTTTCCCTTTCATCAGCCAACAAACAATACAAAAAACACAAAACACAAAAGGGTGGGTATAAGAAATGAAAGAAATAAAAAACCAGAAAGTGCTAAAGAAATTAAAGAGAAATAAAAAATGATAAAGACTAAATGATAAATAAAAAGATATAAAAATAATATACAACAGCAGAATAAAAGAATAACAAATTTTAAAAAAAGTTTTCAATGACCATTAGCCTTGCACAGTGTAAGACGCTTAATGGGGGTGCTCCATTTTCATGAATATTGTCCCCATTATGAAGCGGGTACTTTTTGTCTCCCGTAAAGTGACCATTTTCTAGACATAGTATACACCCATAGTAGGGGAGGTAGTTTATTCTGATTTTGATATTAATAAACTTCTCCCATATTGAACCTTGTAACAGTTAGCACCTAGAAGGTTAATACGCATTTGTCAAGACACATGTTTCAACAATGAGTGACCGTTATAATGAATTTATGGAGAATGAGTCTCTATTAAGATAAGATAATACTTTATTTTCATCCCATTAGAGAAATTCGTTGTACAGAGGTGTATAAAAATTACAACATTTATGTTACACTTAGATATGGAGCATCACAGTATAGTATTGAAATGAAGAATAATACATGAATAATATATGTAAATATGTATGTTCAAGGTATATAAAAAAACAAGTATGTTATAATAAAATATAAAGTTATATCGTGTAGGGGAGTGTATTGGGGTGTATTGTCCCCATTAATGTGGGTTGATATCCAACTCGGGGAGGACTTTTTATGTAGAAAAAATTAATCTGCCACTGTATTAAATTATGAAGTGCTTTGGTGGATACCGATTACTCTTCACTTGATATTATATAATATTATTTGTTTTTATGGGTTTTAAGGGGGCACAGAGGTTCATTCATTCATAGAGTGATAAAGTAAAACACCTTAATGGTTGATTATCTTGTCTATTTTATTTTTACCTCAGGACGGAAAAGCTCATGACAATGGGAAGGATTCTAGAGTGGTGTGGCTTGGAGGAAAAGACTTTCTCTTGTCGACAGGATTCACAATGGTAAGCATACTATTATAATCTCATATACTGTATGTTCCATCATAAACACTTCAAACATTCTTTAGATGTGCTGCGGTTGCTATTATCTATCATTGATAAATTGTGAGAAATTAAGGCTATTTTTTCTTTATTTATTTTTACATTTTTCTATGTTCTTTTTTGTTTGTTTGCTTTTGTTTGTTTTTGTTTTTGTTTTTTTGGGTTTTTTTATTTTATTTTTTTTATGGATGAACTTTTTTCTTTTTATTTATATTACAAAACATGAGTGGCATAAATATTTTTTTTGCCTAACAAATATATTTATGTATGTTAAAAGGTGATCAGAATCATAAAAAGTGTTGTTTTGCACTATGATGTAGTAATTGTTGAAATGTTCGTGTTTATAGAATGGATTAAAATGACGAATGTTACACTGCCTCTAATGATCTTGGTTTTCAGAACAGGGGAAGAGAAGTCTGTATATGGGACCCCCGGAATCTGCAGTCAAGTTTACAAAGGATGGAAATGAGCAGCTCCAATGGGTAAAGTGTATTTATCATGATATTCAAAGGGAGATTATGATTAAAAAATTTGCCCCTTTTTAAAGTTCTGTCATTACTGTAGCATTGAAATATCAAAGTTGCATCAAGTTGATATGGTTGTTGTTCTTTCTCCCATTTAATTTGAGCATTAAATCTAATGACTGATTACCAGGTGCTTCATCGTTTATTAATAGACACGGAAAAATGGATTGAATGGAAATACGCTCCCCTAGTGTTGTTGATTTTTTAAAAACTGCATCACCATAATAGTCAAGAGTTAAATTTATGGGTATGTTCAAACATATTTAATCCTTTCGATTGAACCTTTGACTTAATAGATGAGCTCATGATTATTTTTTTTTTTTTTTACATTTGTTTAATTAGTCATCAATCATGTAATATTAATGAATTTTAAGCTTTACAGTTGATGTCTTTAAAAAACATAAATCTGAAAAATACGGCTGTGTCAGTGCATCTCTTTCTTTCCATTTCCATTTTTCTTTTTTTCTTATGGTAAAACATTGAAACCCGTCTTTGTGCTTGTCTTACAGGACCCTGATGCCTTTGTTTGACGCAGACACTAACATGACATTCCTGATCGGAAAGGTGAGAGATTAATTATACTTTGATTTCGTCTAAAGATACAGTGGGTTGATCACCTTCTCGTCTTGCATTCTTAATCCAGAGAGTTTCGGCTTCATGGCATTGTCGAAAACTAACCCTTACACTAAGATACTGTACTGAAGCTAATAAGGTGGACTGGATTAGAAAGACTATCTCGAGAATGTAGTTGAGAGAGAGAGAGAGAGAGAGAGAGGGGGGG
>JARFNW010015782.1:0-12542 GCA_031763155.1 Dirona albolineata | reverse complement strand
CCCCCCCCCCCCCCCCCCCCCCCCCCCCCCCCCCCCCCCCCCCCCCCCCCCCCCCCCCCAGAGAGAGAGAGCATGCAGAGTAGCTAAAGGGAAAATAAAAGAGCATTATACCCCCTATACCGATAATACGGTTTACATTATACTCTGATTCTCAGAGAAGATATAAGGGAGTACTTACACACTGCTGTCAGTGACAGAGACTGTGTCATCGGTGAGGGCATCGCTGGACAGACTCTGTAACTCACTGTCCTGTGCGGACACAGGGGCATACGACACATGAGCAGGGTATGAGCTGGACGAGCGGGAATACAGGGACGAGCTGAAATTAGATGCATAACACATTACACATGACGTGACCGATGGACTCAGTAACTTGGTAGAACCAGAGGCAATATGGCTATGGCTGCATTGTCTCTGGTAGTACAAAGAAAGCTAGAACTATATTCATGTTTTCAAACTATCGTCTTGGATTTGCTTGCTTCAGTTGCTTGCTTACCCATAGACTGTCTAGTCGAAAGCATTGTCACCACTATGGTCATATTACTAGTAAAAAACAGATCTTTAAAAGAAATTTAGCACGTAAAGTTACCATCCAGCATAATGAATATGTAAGAACAGAATGTTTCGAAATGACTCCACTACACTAAAAGTAGCACGATCAGCAACATTGAACAAGAAAGAAAAAACAAGTCAAAATCATACACACAACCAATGCAAACTCGTCCGTGCCATGAAGCCAACTCTGGTTTCATTGGAAAATATTCGCCAATGAACATTGGTCAGTTCACACCAGGACGAGAATAAAACAAAACAAGAATTCATAACAACTCTGAAAGGCCACACTATTAAAAACCAATATCATGTTGGGTCCAGCCATCATATCAACGGAATGATAAACTGTTCACACAATCCAACAAGTTGTTTTTTCCCCCATTGTCTTTTGCATTTGTTGTTTATCACAGAAAGAAGAAAACAGCGCAACATTATTCTATTTTTGACAATAGTTACAAAATACATTGATCCCCTGGATTATTAAATATTGCTAGAAAATAATGAGACATTATCATTAATAATGTGGAAATTAACAGGACGAACAATGGAAAGAAATCCTACCAAAGGTCCCCTGCAACAACCACATACTGAGCAAACTGTCTACTATCACAGGAAGGTGATGGATTACGAAGGCCATGATAACAGGAGTGATAAGACAGAGGGGGGAAATGGGACACATATAAACACTGATGAAAGGATTATACCTGACAGGTGCAAACGAAAGAATCATGTGTTTCTAATCATCATAGTGATGCAAATAATAAAAGATGAAAGGAAGGGGCGTAATGGCCAAAGTAGTACATACGATGCCACCAGCAGTGTCAGCTTGAGCAAATGATACGGAAAGAGATTTTGTCTTTATACCTTTAAATATCACTTCTTGATGTTGAAGTGAATAGCCTTCCATTCTGATGGGCTGGAGTTGAAGCAAGTTCATGAACACCAATATGGGTCATCATCATTTCCACCTAATTTCTTGGTTAGAAGTGGCCACATAGAAGAATTGATGTTGCTACTACCAATAGAGGTTTACATTTAGATACAGTAGTCTGATCTCATGCTTGTCTTAGTCTTTAGCCTAGAGCGCAGTAATTTGGGACACATGATTGCATCAATCAAAGTGATTTGTGCATGTACCCAGACTGGTTGAGGCTGGACATGGAGCTAGCTGTTAAACAATGCTTTGCAATATGGAGAACTTTTGGCTAAAGAAAATACTCAGTTCAAGGACGTCACTAAATTTTGTTTCATCAAAAGAAAAAGAATGCAAGAAAGAAGAGATCACATATATAAAGAGAAAGGAAGTCAAGTGTAAAAACCTATCAAAGATACAAGGACTACCAAAAAGGAGTGTACTCACCCAGTGACTGTCTCCATCCTAATCTTCCTAGATGACATTGGTGACTCAATCCTCTTCCCTGCAGAAGGTGGCGCTTTGTTGATGATAGGAAGGGGTGGAGGGGCGCTAATGTCTTTCATTTCCAATTCCTTATCCTCTGGAACCATTGGAAGCAAGCCGGACTGAGAGACTGGCCTGGCACTGTTGGAGCCGCTTGACTGACTCGACTTTGGACTATCCCCATAGTTTTGGACATATTGCACATAAATATCTGAACGTAAGAACGCAGGGTAGTTCACATTTCTAACATAATTAATAACTTCCTCTTGAGCCGCATCGAAAATACAATGATCCACACTGCTCTTGTTGGCTATTTTGTCAACAATTTCCTTTCTAACCTCTCTTGATATACACTTCACTTTATCACCGCGCACATATCTCTTGCAAATGGCCTTCTGTATGTTGGCAATGGATTTATCCACAGAATCTGAACCAAGCTTTCGTTTCAACCCTTCACATGCAAACCAAAACACTAAACCTTCCGCACCACCTTCCTGTTCCTGTTCCATAAACTCCTGGAACAACTCCACACCCTCGGAATCACTCAAAAGATAATTCAAATTTTCTGCCCATTTTAAATGCGGAGGTGTGCCATTTTCTGAATACGGTGGGGAGTTGGCTGCACTTCCCTCAGGCTCAAACCCTAACGGTGCTCCCATTTCGCTCTCCTCACACGCGCACAGACTGGAGTGAGAGTGAGCTGTAAGAGTGTCACCGGACTTAGTCCCTTCTAGGTTGGACTTGCGTGGAGTCGTGGCAGGAGAGTGATCCCCCTTACAAGAGTTACCACTCTTGGAGGAGGAGTGTGACTTGCTGGAGATGTGGCTCTTGTGGGAGCTGCTGCTCTTGGTGGAGTTACCCCCATTGGACTGGAGTTCATTCTCTTCCCCATAGACGGGAGGTCGAGGTGCAGTTTCGGTGAAGTTGCTGCCACCCGATTCATTGAGGAAGTCAACGACTTTGGTTGTCATGACAACTGCTTTAAGCCATTGTTAATCTGATCGAGAATTTAATACAAGAGGAGGCATCTTGGCGTTATTTCTGGAGGAAAAGAAGAAATGGACAGTGGTTATTAACAGGCGCAAAATGATAATACTAAAAATAAACATAAATCCCGTAATGATATCAAAGATATGGGAGGAGTAACAACAGGAAACCATGCAGATTTCTTTCATATCATCATTCACTTAACATACCAATAACGTTATTCATATCTAGCCTATAAGTTGGTGGTGCAGTGGTCTCGCTTTCAGATGTCACCTGGCTCTATGGGTAGTAGAGTCGGAACCCTCTTGGTTGAGGCCAAAAACGCGAGGTCGCATGTCAACACCAGACATGTTACACAACAGTTGCAAAATCGCAAAGAATAGGACATGTGGACCGCCGTCTGGCAAAATTCCATAGACAGAGTGGGTTGATCACCTGCTTGTCTTCGACCCTTCATACAAAGAGCTGCCAGTTCCATGTTCTATAGAGCTAGTCCCTACACTATACAAGGCCATGAATAAATAAGAAAGAACGCCAGTATGATGTTTAAGCAATGATCTGCTTTAAATGCATCAAATTAATATCATTATGTAATATATAAATGAGTGAGGTCCTGTCACGTCAACATTGATAATCCAAAATCACACAGAACATTCCTCATCAGTATTGGGAAAGAACCAGCAATGCAATATTGTTACTATATTAATAAAGGTATAAAATCTAAAGACATGCTATTCCAAGAAATTATCCCAATGAAAATGGGTCGTCCACCAAAAATGTACTACTCCTGACCATGAAAAGACAGCGGATAGCTTTCAATATAAGCTTTACTACAGTACAGGTTACAAAAAACATTTAACCATGAAAGCTGTCCATCCAATAAAAAGGAGAGAAAAGAAAAGAAAGCTCCATTCACAACATGTAGACAAGTTTCTCCCTGACCCTATCCAACCATCCCTACTTTCGGATTTTTTTGTTTACATTTTCTTCCTGTTTTAAAGAATGTAAAGCACAGCCCAGACGTTCTTTGCCGAAATGAAATGCTTCGTTCGTCAGTGTGTGTACAAACATCCAAGTAAAGCCCAAAGCCTTTAGAGATCTTTGAGGGTTTAAGCTAGATATCTTTTGATGTCGTATATCCTGTCAGAGACTAAGACACTGTAATAAGTTAGAAAAAAAGGGGGGGGGGGGAGGGGGGAGAGACGGAAACGAAAGGCAAACATAAAAAGGGAGCTCCCACTCAAAGGTGTTGAGAACATCAAAGATGCCCCGGCACTAATCAAATCCACTTTTTGCCGCCACAAAGCTCGCCTACAAGCATATGTTTGCCACTTTATTATCCGTCGCTCTTTGCCTCTACCTGGAAAAATACTTAACATCCAGGCAAGAATATTATGTACGGTTCTGTACTGTACGTGTGTACGATGGGCTGCTTTTGCCCTCCCTCGCTAGCTTCGATGCGCTACAGTGTGGGAAGGAGGAATAAAAGTCTACCAACGGTGGTTTACGGTTTCATTTTATTCCTTATTCATGTTTTTTTTTCTCTTCTTTTCACAACCACGCATTGCAATTTGAGTTGAATATATAATATGAAAATAGGAAAGAGAAGGCTGAGGAAGAGATAGACAGAGAAAGGACGGGGGGGAGCGATAGCTAAGATGGTGTTAAGGTGAATATTTAAAAACTGGTTCAACGGGGAGAGACGAAAACAATGCAACTCTACCCTTGACATTAAAACAACCACATGGAGAAAAAATAATAATAATCCAACATCCAGGAGAAAATGAATACATCTAGGCTAGAAATAACGTAGCGCGAACTAGGCTAGATAAGTGTTGGGCCCTTATTTTAAAATGCACACACACACATAAATACGTGTAGTAGTACCCACAAGCCAAGCACTTGTTACACTTTTATTTAATCCCTCTCCCCCAGTCCGCGCCAGCTACTGAGTCAGATAAAATGCCTTTCATCTGTCGGTCTCGTCATGAAACCAGTCCTCGGGAGGAGGGCTCGGAATTCACATAAGCTTGGAAGCTATACAGGCCATTCACAACGAGGAATGCCAAAACTGCCCGTCCTGTTTGTAACAAGGGGTCACGTTATGACGAAGACCCAACCGACTATACGGGTCTAACATTGTAATAATAATAACTTGACTGACCGACAAGTTTGAGGTGACGTCTTGCTTTCGAAACAGCAAGGTGACTCGAGAGAGAGAGAGAGGAAAGGACACGCGGCGTGTGTTTTAAAAAAAAGTGATTTGAACAGAATATTTTCATAAGAACATTCAAGAGAGATGGTTATGTCTATACTGACTGATGGGGCTAGTTTCATTCATTACATGCTAGCTATATGCAGTCAAACCCCACCCTATTCCTTTATTAAGATTTAATCAGTTAATAATCAAAGAGTGAGATGGGATAGTCTGATTTATAAGCGCTGGTTTGAAGCTTACTTTGAAGGGAGAGCCTAAACAGGACCTGTGATAACAGTTAACAAACAGGAGGCATACAAGAATAATAAATTATCCAAAGTAAACACTAGTTGGAGCTGACATAGCTCAATTTGTACCACCCCAAAAAAAATGTATAAAAACCCAATTCAATCTCCACTCTAAAATCAGCTATGATGATTTGTTTGTCGGCTTAAAAACACATTGTGAAATTATACACGAATGTTAATATAGTATAATCTGGTTGCGAATGACTAAATAAGCAGCCGTCACCGTGACTTATTGTTGGTCGTTACTCAATAAATGATTGAAAAATGTATTAATATTAATTGGTTCGTAACGAAAAAGGCATTTTAAAATACACGTCAACTATGTTGTTCTCCCCACACACATCAATCAACACGACACAATGGACAGTAAACTGCCTCCCAGAAAATTTACATAATTCGTTCACCACTGAACTATTTCTTTTTATAGTTCTCCAATACTTGGGATAGCCACTGTGAAAACTAGTTAACATGTTACACCTTATGGCTATGGTACAATAAAAGTTTCTTCATTCCTTGAAAACCCCTGATTAAAGTTGCATGAAATAATCCAGATCAAATAATACACAGTTAAAGAACACTACCCAAAGAAAAAATGAATTCAAGACAAAAAGTACATTTAATCTGTTAAAAATTGCATTAACAAATGTGATAATCACAATCCACAACTGTTCGGACTACCAACTTCAAGCAAAACTATTAAGAACGCAGTCAGATCCTAAACCATGACCAAGTTTACATTGTATCATATTATGTATTAAAATCTCTCTGATTGTATGTAATTGAGAAGATCAAATAGAATTTCTAAAACCTTCAAAGGACCATAATAAATATATTATTATAAAGGATTGAAAACTATGTAGTATCATTTATTATTTTTAAAAGCCAAAAGATAAGCCCAGGTGTCAAGTAACCTTTTCATGTTAAGATTAGAAGCTTAAATCAAGATCAAAGTCTATATTTACAATCTCCTTTGATGTTAAGCAACAATAAAATAAAAAAAACACCTACACAAGCACTTTAAATGCATAGATGGGATAACTGAAATCAATCAGGATTTAGAAAATATTACGTCAGATTTACGGCTGCAACAAGATGTAGAAATAAAGGAACAGGACAAGCCTGATCAATTCAAACTATAATATTATACTTCAGATTCCTTCCATATTTTTGTCATGCCCTTGAGTTTTTTCCCCTTGACCCAAAAAGAAAAATGCTATATATGTCAATGTTTTTGTTTGTTATACCCAGACAGAAATTAAACAAATACATCGATGTAAAGAAAAGACAATGAGCTTCTGAGTGAAAGGACCTTTATAAGCGTGAGTGAAGGTAGAAGAAGGTAATTGATTGAAAGAGTGGTAAAAAAGAAAAGATTATTTAGAGGCTGTCACAAGTCTAATGGCGTACACACAAAAAATCAGTGTTCAAGACCAAACCAAGTAATAAATTGGGAATTGGAAAATATCCTAATAGTAATAGTATTCAACCTGGAATACAAAGCAGAGTGAATAATAATAAAGCCCAAGATCCAGTTGACCTGTTTTTAAGAAAAACACTCTCCAGCATATATAAATCAACACTTGTGATTACAATGGCTGTAGCAACAGAAGAGAGACCTCACACCACAGATATTTTATGTTATATTCACAAACAAGTGGGGAAAGAAAGTCATGATCTACAGACTATTACTATTCTGAAACAAAGATTATTACACAAATATTCATAGGGTTGAGTTGAGACTAAGACCTGAGAATAAAATCTGTTTTAGGAATAGGATAGACGAAGATTTCTCATACTTGGCTCTCTTGTCGAACATCGCTCACTCTCCTCTAAGGGTAGAGTTAAAAATGATTTTGCTAAATCGATTCCAATTCCAGGACCAATGACAATGAGTTGAATGAGTGGCTTACATATAAAAATATGAAAACCTCTGGATCAAATAACATCATTCATCATCGAGAATAGACCTTGAGCTTATTTTATTCTATAAAACTTGTATTTTATTCTATAAAACTTTCAGACACACTAAGATCTAGTCAAGTCTAGACAGCTTGTCTAGACTGGTAGGTAGTCACAGATTGCTTTCAATAAAAATAACATTAAAGCGACATCAACAAAGATATATTTTACCATGGACCATATGGTACGATTTGACTTTCAAATCAGCTTTAACAATTTAAAATGACCGATATAAAATACATAATTTGCTGTATTTACACAAAATATAGACGGTCTAGACCTAACATTCTAACGTTTTACTTAATTAATACATAATAATAATAGTAATAGTCATAGACACCTAGACTATTTGCATTGATTAATAATTTTTAGATAACGTAGAAAGATTGTGAAAATGTGTTGTTATTATTTGATCCTTAAACTTAAACATACATTTTGACCTCATATGAATAGGCCCCTATGACATTATAATAATTATATACCTTTACTCCTACTCAGATGCCTTTTAGTAGACTACTTGTTTTTATGTTTTTTAAATTAATATTGCGATATTCCATGATATATTTGTAGACATATCTAATTCATGTTGTAATTTATACACATTTGAAACAAAATAATTCCCTTGCTCTAACTCTATCCAATTCCATGGGGATGGAAATAAAGTATCATGACCATGATGATCATATTATTATTATTATTATTATTATTATCATTACAAAAACTAGACTAAGATAGCAGATTGACAGCTTACAAGCCAAATCAATAAAACAACATGGAATTTAAATCGTCAGCTAATTTAACTGTTTCACTTAGGCCTGACCTTGCTTCTCAGCAGTCGATAACTTAAGTTAACGTTAAAGCCACCTCGACCTCATAAAAAACAACAAAAATTCTCAATCTAATAAGAATTACCTATTTAATACCTAATTAATAACAACACGGGTTAACCAAAGAATTAACTTCATTTCGTCAAGACATGTTTACGATATCTAAGATCTAGTTTTGGCACAACACCAGTGCTAGTCTAGTGTTGATGGTCCAGCTCCGTGTTGACCAACCGACAATCCATCATGTTTATCTTTGACATGGAAATAGTAATAACTCTCTCCTATTCTAGTCTCTATGTAAAGTCTTTGAAGAGCTGTCTAAGTCTATGTATACGATTACGATCTACGCAGTACAAACATATTGACCATCTCTCTATTTCTAGACAACCATTATTTAAAGGGAATAAAACTTTCCACAAAGAAAAAATGCGTCGGCAAGAGCAGTTCAGAACCTTTTTCTTTTAGCTTGGGAGGCTGTCTCCTCATCATCCCAATTGTATCGGGACAGTGAAGAACAAATTAACAATGCATTTAACAAAATCTAAACAATAGTCTACTGTAGTATAGATTATATTAAAAATACTAACTGACCAAAGAGCCAAAGAGACTATTATCTTAGTCTAAATAATAGAGACTAAGAAGAGGTACAAAATTAGACCACCAAGCTTACCAAATTATTCGAAAAGTATCCGTACTCGGGGATCTCGGTTTTGTTATCCAAGACGAGTAATGAGCACTCAACAATCCAATTTTTAAGAAGAATGGCGATAATCCTAAAGCATAATCGAGTGTAGTGAAAACAAAACAGCCAAAAGTGTAAAGACGAGCAAAGGTTTAAAAACAAAATAATAATCCAGACTCAAACTCCGAGTAATCCGACCAGTCAGTAGCCACGCTCTCTGAATAACTTATGAACTCCGAACACAGGTTCGACACTTTATGAAGATTGACTTCAAAACGCGATGCTCCTTTAGAATGATTCCGTCTCTAAAGCATAGAGATTACTGACACATCTAATTAACATGCAAAACATGCCTTAGTAATGTAATTATAGCTATTCACAACCAGATACCAAATTAAAATCACAGCCGTGCTCCCCATGTACTGACACCGAAAAGTGCTCTCCTCTACTCCATGTTTTTGACGTCACAACCTTTTCAAGTCATCCGCCAATCACAACCTAGAAAAAAGCAGCATTCACAAAAATGTATTGGGCGATTCCATTTTGAGGGATAATAGGTTTGATTGTGTTCGTATTCTTTTTATCATTTCAAATTTATTTACTGCTTTAAAATCTTTGGAAATCAGTCTCAATTTCAAGCTTCTAATTATATGAGATTTAATATGAGTAGCGAAATTTCGAATTGGTAATGTACCATGATATCACCACTTCGTTACCTTGGCACACTATGAAAGGCCTATTGGTTGATCCCAGAACAAGCGAGAGAAAACATTCTTACCTACTCAGTCCCGACGTGATGAAACAGTGATACAAAGGATGAAAATAGGTGGTTATTTATTATTTTTTGTTTATCTGTTTTACAATCGAAAAACCTTCCATTTCTTTAAATTAATATGTATCGAGAAAATTATCCACTCACTCGACAAGTGAAATAAAGATTTTTCAAAGTAAGGCAAGGAGGACTCGGTAGTCCCAGTGGGTTATGCTTTCTCTTTTTTTTTTGCTATGATCACAACAAAGACTTGAAACGCGAGAGTGCGGAAGAAAAACCATTGCCCCTATAAATTACCCATGTGTGCCGCAGGCTCCTTTGATGTTTTGTCGGTATGCTCTTGGCCCAGGCATTAAATCAGACTGGCATAACTTCGGTAAGGAAAGACCAACCATCAACAAAGAAAGAAAAAAAAGGAAAAGGAGTTTTATGCACAAGACTAGAAAGTCCGAGAGAAATGAAATGCACCACTGAACACGTTTGCCAAAAAATGAGTAATTAATCGTTGGGGATACGTATTAAAAGTAGTAGCTGTTGTAAGAAGACAAGATTTTAAAATGAAAGCGACCAAGGCTCTGATTTGTTGTAAAATATATCATTATCATGCGGCTGTTCATGTTTGTTTTCAACAACTAATATAAGACATTTCAGGAGATCTTCATGCTTCACATTCTAATATTGGTAGATTCTAGTGTGAGTGTGACGTCGGTGGCCGAATGGTTCGGTTACGTTTCTGGAATCGCGACTTTTGGATCCCGAGTTCCATGAAAACGACTCTTTACACGATTTTAAATTTTTCATGTCATCACTTGACTCGGGTGTCAATGAGTACTATGTCTTATGACGTTTGCTTTGTTATATGTTGTATCTTATAATGGTCTTACATGGTAAAGCGCGGCTGAGTACTCCAGGGTGGAAGTTGAGCGCTATATAAATTCGCTATTTACATTTACATGTATCCAGGCAGAGAAAGATACTTTCTTTACGTATTTGTATGAATACTGTAGTAGACTCTTTGGAGAGTATAATGACTCCAGGGTGGCTCTATCACTTAAACACATTTTTATAAATATAAATTATTATTCTATGGTAAGATGTGCCTATCAGACTGCTTCGCTCCTCGAGGGAGACAAGGTATGCCGGGGTATAAATATAAACGATCCTATGATGAGCCTGTTTTTGCACAGGGGGATTCGGACTATATAATAAAAGCTTACCTCTTATCTTTATTCCCACACTATCGTCTAGCCTTATGTGGAATATAGAGTCGACGGGCACAGGTACAGTCCCCCAAGGACCACTTTCAAGTCCCTTACCTTTTCTATTAGCTTTATTATATGGCGCTGCGTTGCTTTCCGCCCCTTGGTTTTATATATCACATGAAAGGCTTCAGACTCGTCAAGGTAGGGCAGGTCTATAACTATAGTGTTTGCCAACAAATCATGCTCGTTTCGTTTCTTGCTGGGGTTTGTTTTTGTTGTTTTTTTTGTTTTGTTTCGTTTTTTGTTTTTGGTTTGTTTGTTTTTTTGTCTGTTGATGTTTTTGCTTTTGTTTACGTTTTGGGTCTGTGAGTTGTGAGTGTGGGTGTGACTGTGGGAGAGTGTGTGTGGGGATGTGGGGATGTGTGGGTGTGTGTGTGAGAGACAAAGCTGTGTGTGTTATTATTTTAAGCCTCATCAATGAGTAGACGGGTCAATCCCTAAAGTGCATCCACAAGGATCAAACGCGCATCTACTAGCCTGTAATAATAATATGTACATCGTCACAGTCATTTCTTCCACTAACAAGTGGGATGCACCATTATCATGTTTGGTTGTCATGGCCATTAGGTAGCAGATGATGATAATATGATTATAACCATAATTATCGGCTACCTAATTTCACTTGCATCATCATCATCATCATCATCATCATCATCATCATCAGTACCACCATCATCATCATCATCATCATCATCATCACCAGTACCACCATCATCATCATCATCATCATCATCATCATCATCAGTACCATCATCATCAGTATCATCATCATCATCACTATAATCATCATCATCAGTATCATCACCACTATCACCACTACCATCACCACCACCACAGTTTTACTGTAGCAAACAATAGACAGGAGGAGAGTATACTAAATATTATAATAATCCCCGAAACAGATGTAGCGCTCCATGATAACATCAAAGCATCGTCTCCATTGTTAGCTGCTCCTTTATTCATTCCACAAAAGACTGCGCGTGCGGGGGACTCCCGCTGCGCATGCGCCATAGACAGCTGGAGGCAACTTCAAAGACGATCCGGCGGTGTTGAAAACAAAGGTGACAAGGAGATCAAAGAAAACGAGACCGCCGCCGGCGAAGAGCGTACAATTACCTGAGCTGGGCTTCTGATGTTAGATCGAATGATGGAGACGAAATGAAGCAAAGATCTTTGAAAGAGTAGTTTAACCAACAATAAGATAATAATAGCTTGTAAAACAGTACAAGCGGTAGAAGGTAACTTTGTCAACAAACCTGGGTTGTGTGGGGAAGGGTTGCTTCCCCGGATATTAATGAGTGAGAAACACAATAATGAAATTGATTTGTGAGTGGATGTTTGTGTTTAGATTGAACATTTTGATATTCGACCGACTATCGATTTGAATTTCAAATATCGCTCCCCCACTTTTTCAATTGCGTTTTACGTTTTTATTTTTAACAATTTATTGATGACAAACATCAAAGGGTTAGCACTTTTTTATAAACAAGAAGGGAGCGGTATGGGGTGATTGATTGATGCAATGTGTGTGTCTGTGTGTGTGTATGTGTGTGTGTGTGTGTGTGTGTGTGTAAATATATACATATATATATTTATA
>JARFNW010015671.1:0-15060 GCA_031763155.1 Dirona albolineata | reverse complement strand
GAGATGGCTCTTGACAGAGAAGAATGGCGAACCATGGCATCCAACCTCTGCAGAGAGATGGAACTTCGGTAAGGTAAGGTAAGGGACAAAATAAATTTAAAAATTTATAAAATCAAATCACTACTTAAAGACTTGCGACAGACTTACTGGAACATGCTTCGGTTGTTGGTGGTCTGCTTACACAGCTGGCAGAATACTTCATCTCGAAGTGGGGGGTATTTGTGGCAGCTCTGTTCATACACAAATTCAAAATTAATTCAAAATTCAACATAAATAATGCATTGTTTTATTCTAATTTACAATAAGGCATAAGTTAAAACCATATGTCGAAGTGTAACTGAGAAACATATTAAATATTTTCTGTCAGAGTTCGTGCTAACATGACAAAAAGAATTACTTTTTTCATTTGTGTTGTCCTTTTACTAGTGATTGTAAAAATAACGTTCTCTCCTTCTTTTTATTTTATCATAGCCTCTTAATCTTTTTCAGTATCAGATCTTTAGCTTTAACAGGAGTGTTTAAAAGACATTACATCAATTTTGATTAAATAATTCTTTAAATATTGATTATTGACAATTTGAGCTAACTCTTTCACAAATTTCCTCCACCTGTCTCTATCAAAGAATGGCAGGGAATTGATAACAAACAAAAAACACACCCAAAAAAAACCCCCCAAAAATAAATTCTTTGCATAAATTAAACACAGTTATTGAATCATATCCACTTTTCCAATCACACATATCCTATTATTTGTTTACATACCAGTAGAATCTTTTTGGCACAGTCAAAGTCATTCATGTTGGTTCCCATCGGATAGTCTCCCATGAAACGCATGATGGCTGTAACAAGGGAATAAGCAATGAATAAGTAAATAGGGGTATACATCAAACACAACTTCCAACGATTTGACCTATTAAACTGGACACAGACATTTGACCTTAGTAGGCCTTTATCACTCCACAGACAAATAAATAAAGGTCTCTTGTAAATCAAGAAAGATGTAGGAAGCAGGGGAGGGGGGGGGGAGCAGGGAGGGGGGAAGCAGGGAAGGGGGAGAGATGGGAACAATTCAGAGAATTTTAAAATCATCTTGAAACCTGGTATTTTCCCTGGTTTCGTGGGATTATTTTCGGGTCTGGGCATATAATTACCAATGCTCAGAAATGTGAGATAACTTTTAAAAAAATAATATAACAAATAATAACAATATCAAAACCAAGGGCCTTCTTCCAGTTAATCTTAGTTTTCTCCATAGGACTGGGATAGAAATGATATACCGTACTATATGTGCAGAGAATGCACAATTCAGATTAGTTTTAATCAAATGGCAATAATAAAAGGAAGAGAATTGGCTACTCACTGATGAAACATTCTAAGGCAACTTTGTTCAACTCTGCAGAGTTCAGTTTCAAGAGAGAGGCCTGGATAGGAGACTGAAATGTAGAAGGAAACATATTATTAGCGTCTAAAAGCAATCAGTTGGATAAACTAATAATTCAACCGTAACCCCTATTATATATTTCAAATTGAAAGGCAGGGACATCGTTTCATATATGACTAGTATACTTCTGTCTAGTTATTACTAGATTTCTCATAGCCCATGTAAGATGAGTTAAATACAGTAAATAATCATATATGACTAGTATACTTCTGTCTAGTTATTACTAGATTTCTCATAGCCCATGTAAGTTAAATACAGTAAATAATCAAGACAGGTCTTTTTTTAACTTATCTGCTGGCAATTCTCATAAATCACATCAATCAAGTGGCGTCCTATCTGGCCATTCATATTGAGGCCTGGCTTTTAAAAAGAGGTATACTAATATTTTATTTTTCTCCACTTCTCTTTTAAACTTGACTTACCCGGGTCCATTTGATCAATTCAGCTTGTTCTTTCCACGACCAATCATTCCCACCTAGAATATGAACAATTCAGGCAAACGGGTTAGTGCCAAGAGGCAGAGAAGATAAAGTACCTTCAGAAAAAGCTTTTAGTCATAAACAAAATTCCAAAATAACTTTTAAAACTCAAGGACTTCAACATAAATTATAATTGAGCAACAATGCTAGAATAAAATAATAGCAAAGAGAGCCATCAAAATGTCTGAAGTAATGCTATCCACATTCAAAGACACTTTATATTTTTAACAGCTACAGGAATTTACACCGGCCGCGTAAGATTAGGGCTGACACACAAAGTCCCTAATATCTGTTTTTATGTTCAACTTGATCTTATTGATAAAAATATATTATTGACAAAGGCAAACAATTTCATAAATATCTCTGTCATACACAAAAAGTCACACTGTCAGCTAGAGTGCATCAAACCTTCACTATAAAGGAGTAGGGTTTTCTCCTTTTTCAGGACCAACAGAATATTTCATATGCAGGTACGTCTTCCACTGGGTGCATAAGTTGCTTTACATTATAGATAAATATTGAAGATACCGAGTTTCACGATTCATTGGCTACCCGACTTTATGCTTCAATAATAACAGTTGATAACTGTTTGCTTGGGTTTTCCATTTCCCAAAGATGTCTATTGTGAGTAAAAAAGTACCGTGACAAAAGGAATTTCAAATTTCTTTTCGATACGTCCCAGGTTGCTGAGGAAAATCTAACGATCTTGTCCTATTCAGTTCCATCCAGTTTATGAAATTGGAATAGGTAGCACAGGTGAGAATAATGAGACTGTGTGACTTCTTATAAAGAAACACTGTCAGAATAAATAATCTTCGCCAATTACTGGCAGTGGATAAAATCTCAATGAAGGGAAGAGAGTATATCCTGCGATTGTTTAGATTCATCAAAAGAATCCATCATGACTATGATGCTGTGGTGCAATGGACAAGAGTGAAAAGCGGGTGGGGGCAAGAACGGAAGCCGATCTGGCAAAATTCAATATGAATGAACCAAAAATTATTTTAATAGACGCAAAAGAAGAGGATGTGATGGATTCATTGTAGATTAGTATAATATATCTTCAGCTCATCTCTGCTCTTTCACAGAGTCTTTTGAAAGTTTATAAGTGGAGACATTATATCACTTCTAGTAATCAAATAACACTCTAACAAATAATAAATAAAGGATTATATATCTTAATTGAATATTGTATATTTGGTTTCATGAAATATTCAAAATAAAAAACCTTGTATCCCATGAGATTTTAAAAGTCTCCATAGCAATTTGTATAAAAATAAATGGGGGAAAAAAATATGCTCAATATTTTGCTCAAGTAATTCTCAAACCATCTGTCAAAGTTAAGGATTTATTTTTCAGAGTAGTGCCAATCAACACTGCAAGTTTTACTGATTTATATCAACTGTCATATGCATTGTATCATTCATCAATGATAGTGATATTTTTATTTATGCAAAACAGTATGTACACTCTTCAAATCCAGCTGCATTGACAAAATGGTTTGAAAATAACACACAAATTGAAAAATATATTCATATATCATTTATATAGTGAGATTTATAAATATTAAAGCTGATAGGAATAAATGCCATGCTCCGTTTGTCAAGAGACATTTGAATAATATGTTAGCGATTAAGTTCATCCCAGTGCATTTATCACTGTGTGTCATTATTGACAAGGAAAATTTCCATAAAGTAATACAAGATAATGAAAGATTATTTGACCGACACAACAATATGATATGATAAAATTGAATGAATGAAACTAACAATCTATCACTCACAAACCCTGTTACATAATTTTTTTATTTCATCAACCCACAAAAAAGCAACTCTATTCTTTAGATTTTCTCCCCCTTTAACACTACTTTTGCCACCAAACTGATATATCATTAACAAATGAATTTGGGAACATGTTTTCTTTAAAGAAGATATCTTTTTTCAACTGTGACTACGACTACAAACAATCTAATATGTAAAAAAATCCCTCGTGACTTTTGTTTATAGGATCATTCTCGTGAAAAACCCTTCTTTTATAGGCTGTCTAATCATGTTGTACCGCCTCAATTTAAAAAAAAATTAAAATTGTGATATTGTCTATGGCGGTGATTCCCAGTCGAACACAAGTCTATCACCTCTCCTAGATTGTTCCTTTGATTTCATGTTCTGCAGTTTGACGCTCTCAATCATTTTGACTGTCCCTCGAATGGAGCCATCCTCTGTTCTCAGCATCTCATACCTTTTGATAACAAATTTCACTTTTAATACAAAGCCACAGCATAAGGCTGTAAGTGGTTATAACATTTCAAAGCGAAAGAGATAATCTTTATACAATAGGCATTTGTGTAGTGGTGTCAGGAAAAAAGCTAAGTCAACATAAAAATGAACTTTTTTAGCTTCAATGTCAAGTTTTAAAGTTAAGAACGTAATCAATTAGAGAAAAAGAATTCAAAATAAAAAATAACCCGTAACAATTTTGAAAATAAGTGACCATTTTTCTTGTGACACCACCACACAAAGATCTACCGTACCATGCATGCAGAAAAATATGTTAATTTGCATTAAACAAAAAGAGTGTGGCGTCATATAATACAATTGAAGAAGCAAGTCCAGAGTTCACCTTTTAGAAATAATGGGTACCCAAAACATAATGCACAGGACAGAAGGATTGTGAAAGAGATCTGAAAATGTTTTTGTTAAATTATTCATTTCTTTATGCTACAGACTTTTCCTCTTAAAATTAATGAATTAAGATGAAAAGATTTCAAAAGCTCATAATCCTCTATATGCATCTTTTCAACAATGGGTGGCTAGATTTACAATAATGAATGAAGTGGTGTGATATAAGTGTGAAGTTTTTAATCTTTTGTTGGAGAGGTGGTGAAATATTCAACCAGTTGCTTACGACGTGAACAAGACAACTTTCACCATGTTTTGTTTACTATTGACACACATATATGCCTCCTCATCCACTGTCAAATGTAAAAAATATCTCATTTTTTCCCCATCTAAAACTGATGATATATCATACTCTGCTTGGAGTGGACTGCACACCTTTTGTTATTACCAGGCACCATTGAGTAGCCCACTCTATTGCATGGCACATAATTTTATTTATTTTTATTTTATTTTTATTGATTTATTTTTTTATTTTTTTATTTTTTTTGGGGGGGGGGGGAGGGGGGGGAGGTGGGGACCTAGAAATGCACTTCTCCCTTCATTTCATTTTTTTTATATTCTTCGTATGTTAGATTTATATTGATAAAGGGGAAACCTGAAACGTTTATTTACTGTTGATTTTCAATTATAGAAGCCTGTTTTCACTATATACCCATTCTATATGACGATATCTAGCATGGACCTTGGAGACATAAAATGATAATAACATACACATTGCAAGAAAGTGCTAATTGCATGCATCCAAGAAGATTGCCAGTGCAGTAAATTAAATATAAAGCTTCCAAGAAAGGGATTATATTTTAGAAAATAAAAAGAATGTATCAGTGGAAACAAAAAGCACATGGCAGCCATAATGTGAAAAAGGAGTCATCTGGGAAAAAAAAAATAAGGTAGGCTATGACATCATGCAGAATTTCTTAACCTTTCTTTGACGCTGTCACACCTGATTTTGACCTAAGTACAAACAATGTGGAGTGTAAACAGATTAATAGAGAGATTAGGTGCTTGGCAATTGCTGCCAACGCACAGTAACATAGATTTGGTTTTTTTTTAAAGAGACATAAATACTGTGTGCTTCATGACTTTCATTACAAGACCTGTCAATGTCACAAAATCTGATATTGTCAAAAATTGTCCATCCAATATTTTGTGTGTTTGTTTTTGGTTGGTTTTTTTCTTGTGCTGTGGTATACTGAACAGCGTATTGCTCATAACAATTAAAAGTATTTTGAAACAACAAACTGATCAACTGCTGGTGTTAAATAATTGATCGGCAGAGTTTAAAAGTTTGTGTTCAGCAATGCATGGTGGTCAGGATGCGTGAATGGACGTTAGAATTTTCTTTTCATTCAGGTCTGGGTGCCTCATGCACTTGTCTATGTGTCATCACTGACAATGATGTGCTGGGGAAGTTTCATAACCACCGAGCAAAATAAAAAAAGGAATTTTGGTGATTCTGGTTTTTTAAAAAGACATGAAGATGTGACACAATCTTTCAACCAAATGTCTACACTCTACAGGCTGTGACAAAATAAAGATGGTGAAATGCAGAAATCCCAGGTTGTTCAAACCCTTGACAATGGATTTAAAATGTGAGACATCAATTTCAAGTCTAAAACAGCAACAAAAACGTTTTTTTCTTCCTTCCTTTTTTTCTTTTTTTTTTTTTCTTCTTTCTTCTCATATCAAACACACAAATTCACCAGGTGACTCCCAGCATGGCCCGCAAACTGCAATCTCAAAATTAGGTCATTTTCAAGATTAGTGTTGATGACAATATGCAAAGGACAACTTAATAAAGTATATGATTCATTTTAAAACACACAATTGTATGAAATCATACACACCAGTATGGACAATGACAATAATTTTTTTAGAAACTATTGATCTGTCAATATGAATGAAAAAAATAACTTTCTATCATAAGTACAGACTTGGAAACTGTGAGGGGCCATGGAGTTACCACAATTTCCATAAAGGAAACTGTAGCACCTAAAAGTAAGTAGAGTCGACGCTTATCCCAGTTTCTGTAGCGTGACGACTACCTCAGCTGTAAGCTGGTACCCATTTCTAAACCTGGGTCGAGTGAAGCAATTGGAGTTAAGTTTCTTGCCACCAGAAAAACAACGCGATGACTGGGGTGCCATGTAAGGCTCAGTTAATGGTACAACTTTAAAACTACAATGTAAATATGTAAATGAACAATATTAAAATACAATACACACACTCATACTTGTAGATGATATATACTCAATTTTTCACTCTCTGTGCCAAACCATTAAATGAACATTACACATTTCAAAACTGCTCCAAAGACAAAAACTGAGTTTTCATCAAATGGGATCCATAATATCAACATTAGGAGTCATGATGACAGAGAGGTTAAGACATTGTACCAATCACCCAGACGATGCAGGGTTCGAGTCTAGATTTCCGCATTGTGTTTTTTCCTTGGGCAAATAAGTTAACTCTTACTGCCAACATTGCGGCTTGGGTTATTTCTTTCTTATTTCGAAATATACCCTAAAGACAAAGGGCCTTAGTGAACGAAATAAAGGCAAATTTTTTTCTTTTTTTTCTTTTCATATGCTTAAACTAAATTGCCAGATTTTTCCAAGTATCAGACGACCACAAAAAACAGGGAAAGCCAGATGTGACTTACTTCTCCAAGGATTCCCTGAAGTGCAGCATGGCAAACTCCATCATGGAAAACTTTCCATCCGCTATAACTGTACCCTGGCTTGTTTCACTTAGGTCATCAGGGCCGTGAGACTCTTGCTGTAAGTAGAAGAAAAAAAAGTAATCCAATATCATCTCTTGGTTTATCCAGTCAGAGAATTATAGAAACATTTATACGCTCCTTGTACATAGCAAATACAATAGTAATAACAATAATGACCTGCCGTAGTAATGTTGACTTAAAGTAAATATATAAAGCATATAAATTAGCTCCAATGATTGACGGCACAAAACAGCGACGTTACAACCTAAGGTCTTTGTCAATCAACAAATGTAAATACTATTTTACGAATATATAAAAACTGTGGCAATGTCATAAGTTAAATGATAAATATGAAAGTAGGCAGACCTCTTATTTTGATCTACATTATTTCTACATTGTCAAGATGAACTAGTCTGCAAGGTTAAGGTAAGAACAAACAAAATCTTTTATTTGAGAAAAATTGCATACATGATACTTCATTCTATTAAAACTTAAATGAATGAATTAATGCCTTACCCTGACTGGTGGTGGAGGCTTGGGTTGATACAGAACAGGCTGGAAATAAAATCAAGACAAGTTTCAATATATTTTGGTTGTAATTTTCCATCCCACTTTTACATATATTTTTTTCCTCATAATAGCCCCCCCCCCCCCCCCCAAATCACCCCACCCTTTTTATTCCTAAGATAACATTTTGAAGAACAACAAAAATCCCTTTTTTCCCAACTCACCCTGGCAGCAGATGTTTCCACTTCATGTCGTGCCAGTGGTTTGACATATTCTCCCGGGAACAATCCCACAATTCCATTCAGGGACCCGTACAACCAACCTGCACAGGGGGAAAGGTCAACATTAATTCACATACAGATGTGTTTTTACATTTCTCAATGCAGCTTTCATTACGTGAATGTAATCTAGTATATTATTAAAGTATTCAAAGGCTCTTCAACATAATATGATACGATGTGATGTATTTTGTTATTTTTAAAAAGCTCGCATTATAATACTATTTCCAACCTCAAAGCATTGTCTTGCTTGAAACAATTATGGACACAAGTGAACTCTCAGTTGGTCCAAAAATTTAAATTCCACTGAACATTAGTTGTAAATGATTTAGCTCATCCCATTATGTTTATTGTTACTATAGGTATGGCTAGTTACGTCAATCCCAAATAATTAGCACTGCCTCAAACGTAAAATTACACTTCCACTTTAGAAGATGGTTAACATACTTTTGAAAAATCTCACCTCATCTTATCAAAACCATTCATCTTCCAAGATTGATTTTATATACAAAGTTTGGAAATTTATATATTATACGTTTGGCGGAAATGACCAAACAAAATAACTAAACACATGATCAGTGGCTATGACAATTTAAAAAAACCCAATGATTTCCAAAACACAAATTAAAAAAAGAACGCATACCATTTTCCAGGTCCATTTCAGGATCCATCAGTTTGATTATGTCTCCACGTTTGAAACTGAGAAGCGTAGACTCCCTTGTGATATAATCCCTGACGGCAACCACAAATTTGTTACCCTGGTAATAGATAAATATCAAACAATGAAGCACTGATACATTTATGATTCAATTTCTAGTATGCCCTTCTTATAACATATTTCTATCGTATTGTAAGGTACTAATCATTGCAATTTTATGGAGTTGTCTTTTTGTATGAAGTTGGCTATGTGGAAGGATGGAAGGAAGAAATATCTAGAGTGAGCCGTAGTATTTCTGTATACAAGTCATGCAACACCACGAAAATGTGACATTTTTGGACAATACGGATGCATCTTATCATATCTTATGCTTCATTTGACTCCAAATAAATATGAATTTTGACATTGTTCACGGTTTTGAATATTTGGACAGGTTATAAGCCGAATACAGTGTCATGAAAACAACATTCTCCGTCTCAATATCGTCTCAATCACGAGATCATCAGCATGGTAGTAGACTTTGAGGCATTGGTAACACAGAAGTCTTCTTACACAAACCTACACACCTTTTTTTCCTTATAGAGGAACTCTTTGAGAGAACCATTGAATTCTTAGACAAACAGAAGCCAACAATAACACTTAATTCACTTTGGTCAAACACAAAATATACTTGCAATCTTCATCGTCTTACCTTCTCACTCTCAGCACAGAAGCGATCAATCATGTCTTTCAATTGATGGGCCTGAAATAAAATAAACAAGATAGGTGTTATAGAATACCATTTGATACGCACAGGATTTCTTCAGTAGATATACACCAGAAAATTATTCTTTAATATTAATCAATTGTCAAACCTGTAAACCTATCTTCATCATTAATGTTATTCTACTTAATTGCCTGTTAGAACATGATGACATAAACCAAATTACTCATTAAGGTCCATAAAAAGGAGAAAGGTTGAGTTGGACAAAGTAAGAAACACTGAAATCCCACCAGCAGCACCAAGACCTGCCAACCTTGTACCCAACTTACCCTGGTTGTGTAGAAGAGGACTGACTTTGTCCTCAGATTCAACTGCAGACACGAGTCAGAGGGAAGGATAACATCAATCACATCTTCAAACCTTATCTCTTCCATGACGGTCAGTTTATCTTCAATGATAGTTTTCTCCCTGAACACCAGACGTATCCCTGTATGGCTGACACCCAGGTGGGTCAAGTCAGAATAGTGACCACCGGCCTGTAGAATGGAAAACATAACCAATTATCGTTATATTTATTACTGTTTTATTATTTTCATTGCCATTGCTCTCAGTACTCGTTGACATTAGAACAAGTGTGAAAAAGGTAGAATAGTTTTGTATGACTGCTCAGGCTATGGGGAGGCAACATAGCTCAGTTGGTAGCAAGTTGGTCTGCTGCTGTCGACAAGGCGGTGTTCTCGCCGCAGGCATGAGTTCGATCCCCCCTTTTGACAATCTTTTTTCTTTCTCATTTATTGTCTCTCATTGGAAGTGTAACATTTTCCTACTATTATTCTGTTTACCATCAGTGCCTGCTCCATATTCATTTATATAGATCATAATCTACGGGACTCCTAGAGGCACAGTTGTACCTGGTGGGATAACTTACAGCAATTGGGAAGAGCCTGGAGAAGTAGATGGGCCACTCTTTGGCTGTGTCGACAATGACCTTTTTGATCTGAGCCTTGATCTCTTTGGTCAGATAATTGCTGGGGTTCACTCCATAGCCCTCTGGTGAAAATAAAAGACAAAAGAAATAAAATAATTATCTGCCTGTGCATATCCCCCTGTAAATCATTTTTTGTAACTTCCATTGCAAATAATTACTCAAGGTTTACATGTCGTGACAATAACAGTTTACATGCATGGCTAGTGTTTCATTGTAAGAGACAACCCCACGACATCAGACATCATGCCAATGACGATCAAATGATACAACTTGATATTGTTTTTAGGTTTCAAGTTTTTTGGTTTTTTAAATATGCAGACAGTTGTTGGATCATAGGATAGATAAAACTAATACGCAATGGAAAAAAATAGAAGTACAAAAATGTCAAATCATTACCATCATATATTATATTATATCACGGCATATTATGACATAAAACGATTACAGAGGAAAGAATAAAAATATAGATTGAATAGACTAGATTCATGTACTGGGAAATGTGTGTGTAACTCTGTTCTAAAGAAATCTTACTTCAAATCAACTCCCCAACTTTCCTTTGAAAGAGGCTAATGAGCTTTGCAATGCATGTTAAACCATCACATTAATTCCACCTCCTTGTGAATGAAATGCATAAACAATCATAACACTGTATGTACATGTCAAGAAAAAAGACTTCCGACTTCTAACACATTGGAAAAAAAGAATTTTCAGAATTTGTTTTTTCTTAATCTTACTCCTCCCACACAATGAAAATGTTTGTCCAGTTTTTTAATCCAAACAATTTTAATCAGTACACAGTTGACATCCTAAAGATATAAAACTAAATAACCAAATGAGAGAGAAATTTCTCATAGCTATAAAATGACTACCTGTTGTACACACCACAATAAAACATGACAGAAACAAGACAGGTAGTTAAGCCAGTCACAGCCACAATGATTCATACTCGTGCCGTCCTCTGTGCTAAAGTCATAAATGAATTAGCCAGGATGATTAGTGGGATGGTGACGGGAAGGGAGGATGGTGGGGGAGGGGGGGGGGGGGATAAATGTGACAACTGGCAACAAAAGAGGACCACAAAAATGGCACCTTTCACTTTCGAGAAATAAAGAGAGAACTGATGTGGAGATAATTTTGTATGAGTTTTTAGACCTTGATCTACCTGTGCATCATAAATATAACCACCACTATACATCGTACAAAAATCATGTCATGCTAAAAAATACTGTACATTGAGTTCATTTGCTTTTTAATTGTCAAATTGCTACCTCGAAAAAGTGATTTATCTTTTGAAAGCAATTTCCTCAGATAGTGCAGGCCTACCCTAACTGACTTCATTAAATGTCTATTTCTTCATCATAACCATAGCCATAAAATTGAGATGACTGGAAAAAATTGACTCATTTAAAAAAAATAGTTCAGTAAATATCCAAAAATCAACTTCTGATGAGATTGATCTGCCACTAACATAAATGTTATTTCTCCAATATAATCATGGCAATCAATTTTAGATAGTTAATAAGAACCGACTCAGCTCTTTACAGTTAATGTGTAAAAATAACTTGTTTTCAGCTTTATATCTGCGTCTAACACAAATAGTTTTATATGTGGTTATCAGATGATGCGATTCAAACTAAGGCGTGTTATTCATATGAAGTTTTAAGTATAAAATTGTGCCAAAATGTGCTAACAGTTTATCATATGGATTGAGCATACAGCCCCAGAGCTCCCCTACGACAGTTTTTGCCCTTCTCCCTATTTCTCTCTAAACATATTCATCTCAAATATAAATGTCACTATAGAGTTTCATAGTGACAAATTATCATGAATATCAAATCTCAGAGAATGTAAGATACCAGGTTATTCAAATGCTTGGAAAATGTGTAAAATGCAGTTGCTGAGTTAAACAAACCCTTAAACTGCCTTTAACTACCATTACAGAGTCTGGATTTCAGTCTCTTCAAGGAGGACAGTCACCATGCCACAGGGTGAAAGTGAAAGGAAAGAGGTGTGACAAAGACCGAGAGGAAAGGGTTGTTTGGGGTTTTGTTCAGAAAGCACACCTTTCTGACAGCCCTGAAGAGATACCATCAGTAATTCTTACATAAAAACCTGCATGCCATTGGATCTAGTATTAATGTATTTTCACCTTGAAACAGATTAGTCTCGTGTCAACTCTCCAGTGTAAGTTGACAGCATCTGACCTCTGACCCATCAATTACCAAAAGCTCTAGTCCTGGCTGACAGCCTCCACATTCTGTCCCTACTATGACCTGTGACCTATGACCTATGACCTATGACCTCTGCATTATCATTGCCTTGTCATATGTACATGTGTATACAACTACACCATTAGGATTAAATCATTGTGCTACTGCTTCCGTCATCATGACCTAGCCATAACTGCATATAGATACTCACTCCGTCTCTGAGAGTGTGTGTGTGTGTGCGTATGTGTGTGCGCGTGTTTCTCTCTCCCTCTCCATCTCTCTCTCCCTATCTCTGTTTCTCTGTACCTGTCTCTCTGTGTCTGTCTCTCTGTGTCTGTCTCTCTGTGTCTGTCTCTCTGTGTCTGTCTCTCTGTGTCTGTCTCTGTCTGTCTGTCTCCCTCTCCTGCTTTTAATATCTCACAGTAGTCACTTACCCAGCATGCTCTTCATCTTGACTCTCTGGTCACGGCTGATGCGGATACATCCATTGTTGAAGACGTCGCTGACAATTTGGCAGTAGATGAGATGGACAGTGGTTGGATTGTCCAGCTTCTCTGATGGCCAAAACACTTCTTTCCTCAGGTGCAAGGTCCAAGGAACCTGGGGATAGATACACGTTGTTATAAAACATGCTAAAAAAAAGGTTTTATAAAGATATCCCCATGAAAATTTAGTCTCAGAGATTTTATATCACTAACCATCCTGAATGTCATGTCATTCGAATCCTTCCCATGTCCTACGGGAGCGTACAATTGGAGAAATTGATATTAACATTCTAACAATATCATTCACTGCCTTTAGTCCGCTGTTTTGTTCCGTATTTCAAATCCTTACTCCCATATCACCTCATCCCCCAAGCCGGTGGCACAGTGGTTAAATCACACGCCTTTGTTTCAAGAGGTTGTGGATTCGAATTCCGGTGAAAGCACTGGAATTTGTCTTAACACCTTAATCCCACTTTGCGGCGCTAATATGTGGCTAATGCCTGGGTTATTCCTGTCTACGCTCAGAATAGACCCTAAAGACAAATTCCCCTCTAAGATGAATAAAGTCAATATTTTATTTATCTGTTTTTTATTATTATTTATTCATTATATATTATCTGTCCTTACAATTTAACTGTAAACAGTCATACCTTATTGTACATCAGGAAGAAATTCTTTTTCTGTGGGTACAGCTCTGTGATGATGCGTTCAAAGGCAGCGTAGTCAATCTGTAGCTTGGGTTCCGGTGGTGGTAAAATAGTCGGGACAAATGGGGTGCTGTCTACTTGGTCCATCTCAATTCGACTCGAATACAATCCTGAATTCCTGTTATTAATATCATGGACATCAGGCTCGATGTGAGTGCTGTATAATCCAGACGACCTTTGAGTCTCCATGGTCTCGACAGTTTCGGTGGTGGTGACCGTCTTCGTGGTGGTTGGCAGTTTGGGGGGTGGGCTGGATGGAAGTGGAGGGGGCTCATCTGGAAAGGGGAAGTGGGTCAAATATAGGGGGGAGGAAGGGGTGGTTTTGAAACAAACGATTAAAAGAAGAAAATGTTTTTGGTGATGGCAATGCTCCTTCTTATCTCTTTGGTCTTTTAGAGTTGTTATCTACTACTATAATCAATTATTAAATTGTCTGTTTTCTATGTTAAAATGGCTCAAAGTTATATCATGGGCTCTGCAAGAAACATGGAATAAAACCTGCAACCTTTCAGTTGTATGTGATCTGACCACATTGCCCACTAGTTCTCTGGCGCTTACGAGGCAGCAAAGAGCTGACAAACAAAATGAATGCTGTATACACAAAGGCCTTCTCACAAAAGAAAAATGTAAGAAACAAGTAATATATTGAAAACAAAACCAAAAACAACAAATATTATAAATGTTCTCACCCATTTCAATGTTGGTACTGTAAAAGTTTTCTTCCACAGATGGTGGTCTTCTCAATTCACTGGGATGGGGTAGAGGGGTAGTGGCCACCACTTTATCAACTTCTCCTTTGCCTCCACCTCCACCTCCTCCCAACTTTTGCTCCAACAGTTTAAGGGTGTGGATATGTGATGTTTCAATCAGAGATTTGGCGCGATGGAATCTGCCAGTCTAAATTTTTAAAAGGAAGCAAAAAATTGTTTGACCAACGGTAATTGAGACTGTCTGTCTTCACTATAATATAGAATCTAAGCTTCAGACTTAACCTTACACCGAAAGGTAGAAAGGAAATGATAAAGAAAGAGAGAGCTTCAGAGTTCTATATCAAACGATAAAAGGTACCTAACAATGATGGGATGCCGATGTGAACCAATTCGGAGCTAGCTAACTTCAACCGAGGTGAGGTGGCCTAGTGGTTAGGACAGCGGACTCTCATGGCGAAGGTCGTGGGTTCGAATCCTATCACTGCCACTTCGTT
>JARFNW010015560.1:0-15062 GCA_031763155.1 Dirona albolineata | reverse complement strand
ATTTTGGCACAACCTTATTGCAGTGAATTATACTCACAATATTGCATGATTCATTGTATTATTCATGTAATTTTTAAGTATGAATTTGTGCCAAAATGTACTAACAGTTAACGTATGGTCTGTTAATACCAATTCTGTGTTCAGTGCTACTGCCCGAAGATGAATGGTCGTGAATCTCCTCACAATTTCACCCTCAAAGTGACGGCAACCAGTCAAAGGGACATAATCATTAATATTGAGAAAGATTGTCAGGGTTATCTCCCAAGCTATACAAAGGGGGCGTACACAGCATATAGGTGAAAACCGTTTGCTTGGTTTTTCCATTTCCCATAGATCGGTCTATTGTAAGTAAAAAGTACCGTTTGAAACGACTTTCTAATGGTGAATAAAGAATCTCATTATCTTTTTTCGGTACTTCCCACAGCATAAAAAAGATCACACAGATGCGACAATTGGGTCCATTTGCCAAGGTGTGATAGGATAGTGGTCACAAGACTAGATGAATATGGCGGACAAAGTGGTGTTAAATAGTGTTCGCCGCCACTCTGTGATATAATGAGGTACGAAAGTTGTGCCATAAAAATCGTGAATTGTCGCTTCTGTAACGCCTTATTCTGTGGGTACTTCCCGAATTGCAAGGTTCAAGTTGCTGGGGAAATCTTCTAACGATCTTGTCCTATTGACCATATGGGAAAGAAAGAAATGGAACACATTTGAAATAGAGTTTAAAGTAGTATGTTGTTAATGCCTGGCATTAAGATAATTAAAACAAGACAAAACAATCGTAAAAATAATAAACAAAGCTTGCGCATCAAAATCCCTCCAACAGTGTCATGTTTAATTTGTTTTGTATACCAATCTTATATTATTATCAGGCCAGGTGGCAGCTCTCAGTTGTCCTATAACTGAATATAAGTGTTTACTGGTAAAATTGATGGACCTCATGGTACGTTGTTGCCCAATTTACTGGTAACGGTATGTATTTGGATGCAGTGGTTTCATCACCTGCTCGTCTTTAATTCTTGATGCAGAGTCATTCCATGTGTCAGGTGATGAGTGGTGTAAGTCCTCATTGACATTTGGATTTACTTCCATTTGACATTTGCACCCTTCAGAGCTTGAAATATGGCTGGCTCCAACACTGCTTTTTGAGGTATAAAGGGGACTCGATAAACAAACAAAAAACCCCTTATAATATTATATTAACCAACATACCATCTTTGTGTTATGCTTAGCCTTGATGGGAGACGACCACGGGGATCGACCCATACGTGCAGCGTCACAAGTCCCTTTACCAACAGCAGAACAGTTCACTACCATTGGGGCATTGCCGCCTGGGGTGGGTGTAAGTGTAAGGGACTTTGATCAGGTTATCATGGGAAGATTCCAGATACCCTGGTGACTGTTTTCAGACTCGGTCAAATGAAATGCTCTTCAACTTCAAGTCCTTCTTCACAATTCTACACATGTATGTAGATTCCTTTGGTCACATCCCAATTCCTACTCTACTTTTGTCTCTTCCTCCCACCCCATATTATTTCTATTTCCATGTTTCTCTTCAGTCTCAGCCCTGTTCTTTTCTTTTCTATCATTTCTAGCAACATTTCACTCACTGTACTCACTAAGGTCTCAAGCTTATTACACTGATATGACCAATGAGTCATTTATCTAAAATAATAATAAATAAAAAAATAAAGTTTAAGACTGTAAATTATTGCATCAATAACATTTTAATGACAATATTGACGTCTTCACGACATGAAATGATATTAGTACATGATAAGATGAGATATATACATTACCAGATATAAAGTTCACATGTCAAATTATTATTTCATTATGTATCTTATTCTAATCAACAAGCTGCTTTTGCAATTATTAAAAATGTTGCTCTGATTTATTATTTCACCATGCTGAAATGTTACAATGGTGATATCTGGACACAATATTGAGGAGTTGAGGAATGGGTAAAAGGAGCAGAGAGACTCTGAGAGAGAGAAAATTGTTGGATAGCCTTGTTGCTCCATGGCTTCTCAGTGATACCATCTATGGGATGATAAGCGGGAGGTTCAAGGTCACAGACGCCAGTGGGCATGACGCTTAAAAGAGAGAAGATAGCTAAAACAGGAAGTAAGCTCGTCTTTTTAATGCTTTCGATTAAACTTTTCCATGCTTTTGATTCAAAGTTAAATGCACGTCAGTATTGTGACATATTCTAAAATGTTATACTTTATTCTTATACAACAATTTGTTTCCATTGTAAATCATAAGTAGGCCCTATGTTATCATAACAACATAAAATTCACTGTAACACTTAAAGTTCAACATGACATTCATTCTTGATTTATACACCTATAGGCGTGGGAACAATTTAGTTATGGTACTTGGTGTTATTACATTGTAATTTGTTGTGATTTTAAAATGCTTGTGTTTAAGTAAGCGTGCGTATGTGTGGTGTGTGTTGGGAATGAATGTGTGTAAAATCATATGTCAATGTGTGCGTGTCTGTGTGTAACTGCGTATGTATGTTGTATGTGCGTTAGCTTGTGGTCTTCAGCTAATACAAATCATACAAGGCTTGCCATTATGTTCGTTTTTCAGTGGGTGTGTGTGAATGTCTTCTTCAGCTCATGAGGACTTCCATCTGTACAAGTCTGGCATTGGTGTCCCCAGGCAAACGGTATGGCAGCATTCCAGCAAACATGATGAGGGCCTTGGCCTGACTGCGGAGATACGCCAGGTGCTGAGGAATAAAAACAAAAAACAATACCAAAGTTACATGAATGAATTTGAGCGATAATTTCTTAAAATTTCAATTCAAGTGCGCAACTGTAAAGCACATAGAGCATGGCGATGGTCACTTATTCACGACCATCGCCATGCTTTAAGCGCTATAGAAATGCAATTTCTTATTTTTATCACCATTCAATTCAATCCAATACTGGCACAGCTTCATTGCTGAAGGTGAATGCAACAATATATAGTAGGGGTGGCTTGACTTGTGTTTAGTGGTGTCAGATACGGACGGTTTTTATTCTGTTTTCAAAAGTCGTTGCGGTGTCTGTCCACCTAACATCGTAGGGGAAGATGGTCCACAAACTGGTTTCTACCTGTTGGCCCTTGAAGAATAGTCTCAGTTTTTATTTGCTGCTTCTTTCATCTAATGCTGTCCATTTATTCTGTTTCATCATGTCTGTTACGCTTTCTCTTTCCTAATGTAGACATTACTGACAAATTGACATCTTCATTTAATTTTTTCAATCTCGTTTTGTTATCCAACCCCTTCTTAATGTTAGCCCATAGATTTAGATGCCCAAAATGTACCATGCATGACTGAATGGAAAGCTGAAGGAAAACGTATGAAGCTTTCATTTGAGAGAAACGGGAATAGCCACCTGTGTTTTTATAGATAATTTTTTACAAGATATGGCTTTGGTGACTGAGTGGCTAGGCTGCTGTGCTCGGGATTGTCAGATCCCAGATTTGAATAATTGCAATGCTAGCCCTAACATTGAGTCCTTGTTGAAAAAAGAATAACAAAATCTAATAATCTAAAAAAAACTTACCGACTCTTTTCCTCCATCAACCGGAATGCCTGTCCTTGACAAGGGACTTTGAGAACTTGAGCTTCTGTGGAGCAATAAATGAATGAATGAATGAATCAATCAATCAATCAATCAATGGATAAATGAATGGATGAATGGATGAATCAATGAATCGTTCGATAAATTTTTATTTGGAGAGTCTAAGCATTTGGACCGTATACCCACATAACAGCAGTGAGAAATGTGTAAACGATATCATCATCAATCACAACAGAAATGCATGAGTATATTCAATATCCTTTCTCTTTTTAACTATAACTCCATACATTTGGGACACATATATATCTGTAACGACTAGCAGTGCAGGTAACGGATATATCCATAATCAGTATACGAAACACGTATTCATCCTGTTTATGCTTGTAAACAAAAAAGTATGAATCTGTAGCTTTGCATGACTTTGCCTGGGGTTTCTTAGAGATTGTTTAACACTTGTCAGGTTTATCTTTGGATTTTTTTCCGACTCAAACTGCTTCTGAAATGCCAAATTAGAGTGTGAAAAAGCGCCACGCAGGATAAAAATAACAGGATTATAAAATCAACCTCCCAGAATGAGATACTGACAGCTTAGGCTGTCTAGATGTATTTGAATTAGTGTTTTTAATCACAAGATGGGAGCTAATGTCTAAATTCTAAACGTGAAGTCTGGAAATTTGAATATTGTCAATAAAATAAAACAAAATCATGACAAAAATGTAATTTTTCATCTTTTTCAACACAGTTTTCTCTCTACAAAGGGTATTTTTAAAAGTGCATACTATTTCATGTAAAAAAAATTTTTGGTAAAGATAAGATGATTAATGTGCAACAAAACATTTGTTGAAGTTTTCATTAATTATTTTCACATTGCTGTCCATTGTATCTTGTACTGCATCACTATCTACTATTTTGAAAAGCAGAAAGGGATCCAGACAAAACATTTGGATAACATTAGGCCTACCTCATTTCCTTGTACTTGGAATGAAGGATGTTCATTGAGGCTAGTAGTATATCAGGGAGACATCTACGGATCTGGAGAGACAAAAGTGAGACATAGCAATGAACCAATAGGCATGTATTTATACACAAAATATAAAAGCTACATATTGCAAGTAAGCTGGACAAATAAATGGATACTGAATTTCCTCTGCCATAGAACAATGCAGAAGAAAATAAAGCACAGCTTATCATTAAAAGAAGTGTTGGGAGATGGCCTACCCAAACTGCACTTTATTTTCATCTCTATCAACAACCCTTGCATTAATTTATAATCCATGTGTGACTACCAGCTCAAATGACGAGGCAGTCTCAGTTGTATAGAGGCCATACGTTAGCCCAGGAAAAGTCAAAAACACTTATACTTTCTGACTCCCATATGTACTTTTGACAATACAGTTCGCCTGTTCTGGCTTGCTACTGAAAAGGATTATTTCTTAACATCAAATCCCATGACCCTTTCAAAACTGAGAAATCACTTGCAAAACCAACCACACCTGTCTCTCTCACTGAGATATTGGATCAAAGTCATTAGAACATCAGTTATTTCAAAAACCCTACAAACCTCATCTGAGTAGTGTTTAAAGTTGGTGACCCTGCGATCAACATCCTCTGCGGCAAATGGTAAGAGTTTGATGTTCTGCATCACCTAAAACAAGAATGGTAAAAAAGATATTGATGTTTCAATTTACTTGAGTCGAGAGGGAGATTCAAAATGATCACACGCGACACAAAAAAAACAAAGAATAATGACCTTTCTGAAATCTATCACATAATGATGGTATATGCTGCCTGCAATAAAGGCAGGGAGTGTTTTAATTTCATAAATAGGCCTATTAATAGAAATAATAACATTTATTATGACAATATAAAAGATTTGTTTATAATTATAGTCTGTATCCCTATACTAATTACAGGCTAACAGATTTCACATCATTTATTCCCGAGCAGGCTTTGACAGTCAGTGTCCTTCTCAACTCCATGTTAGACACATTATACTAACATGCTGACAATATCTTTCTTTACATGTAGCGGGGTACACAAACATGGGATCTCACTATCTTCAGCCCAACAGTCTGACCACTCAGCCTCCAACTATAATGCCATCTGACACCTGACCAAATAAACGAATATTCCAATGTTTACCTCCAAGGCTTTAGTGGCAGATCCAGTATGGCAGAGGTCAAAGAAAGTGACTAAGTCCAGCAAGAGGAAGAAAGTCTTGGTGGTCATCTGGGAGGCCTCGTGTCCAAGGGTGTAGTACCTGTGGACAAAGGAGGACGATACTGATTAGATTTGCTTGGGACAAATAGTCAAGATAAGGACAAAAAGGGAATAACAATACTAAGCAATGGGACTAGGTGAACGTTATTTGAGTCCAAAGATAACATTTCGTAAAAAAAAATATCAGGCCAAACCAGGGAAATTTGCCACTAAAACTCCAGGACATTTATAGTAGATACAGAGAAAACAATTTTTCAATAAATATAAACTACCTAGGCATCTTTAAATTCAATATTTCAGCGCTCAAGCTTCAAGATTTTATCATCACTCAAAATAAAGAGGACAAGACTTCTCACTCACTTGGACTGGTCGCAAGACATATCAATATTAACAATACAAGTCATGGGGATCACTAGTACAATATAAAATCATAACATAATATTATTAGAACAAAAAAAAAAAAAAGGAGAGAGGCTCGAAAAAATGCATGACCTTTGACCCATTGCAGCACATAACTTATATACATAAAATTGCCTCCGAATAGATTAAGACTGCAGACACACAAAGACTACTACACTATACTATCCATACCATATGACTCTTGACTGTGATTGTAATGATTTTATCCTCACCTGTCTGCCATCCCCAGGGCCAGGGTGACAATTCTGTCCCTGGTAGACTGGGGGGTTGGGGGCGTGGACACCACCTGGCTCAGCAGTTTGTTCATCAGGCCCAGTGCTTTTTCATGGTTCTGAAGGTAGAAAAATGTCAAAGGGAAAAATCGTTCTTAATGTTATGTTTGGAAAAACATCAGTGGCTAAATCCAATTGAACATCACACCTTGCATCCAACAAGCTCAGACAAAAAAAATAATTTAAATACTGGCAAAAGACTCCTATCATGTAAAACAAAGCAAACTTATTCACACACCTTGGCCAAGTCATAAAGTCTGACTGCATCCTCAAACAAGCCTTTGACCTCCGTGTCTGCTGCCACCATTTCCACTATTTTGATGGTGTCCTGCTTGAACCTGTCTATGGCACCAGACTGTGGAAACAAAAGGGACAAGCATTTGAACAAAACGTCATATAAAGAAAGAAAACCTTTGCACCAGCCATCCATCTATCACTTCATGGTGGAAGGTAAATCTATTAGAATTTATAATGAACAGATTATTTTGACTTTTTTTCTTTTGAACGTCGACCTTACATTTTAGAGTTGAGTGGTTTTTTTTTTACACTTAAAATGCCCTAATGTCCAAAGAATACAACTAAATTAACAAATATAATTAAATTTAACTTATTTTTCTTTTCACCATTGTTGCCCATTCAAGTTATGTTTTCCTAATTCAAAGGAATTAATAAGCATCAGTCTCTAAGAGGGAATGGACATTTTGGAACTCTAGTTTTTTTTTAAACAACCGAGGGTTACCTCTTTACTATTTGACAATATCGACAATTGAATTATTTGGTTTTCATTAGTTTCATATCGTCATTAAAATAAATTTCAAATTGTCAAGCGCTTCAAGCCCCATCACAATCGAAAATGAAGCACCACATCAAAATAAATATAATGTATTGTACAGCCCCCTCCACATAATCACAGCTTATATTTGAGTATAGAAAAATTGTTGTCATTGGCTGAACTTCAGATTAAACACAATTAATGAAAATGATCAGGACAGACCGTTGAGGTCAAGGGAGACTACAATCTGAGGTCACACATATTCCCTATTCATTAAGGTGAGAGAGCACTTGAGCATTGCACCTGTAATGTTAGAGTTGAACAAAGAAATGACCTGACATGCTTATTTTTTCATGTTAACCAAATAATATTTCTTTTTTTATCAAACACCTATTGTGCCTTTCGACGTTGTTAGGTTCAAATACTATGAATAAATTTCCTCCATAAATCCCTGGCAAATAAGATCAGTTGTGAAACTTTTGTCTGGTCTGAATTTATCTATTGACTTCTTTAAAACGACTCTCACCAAGAGATGATTATGCAAAGGGAGGTTGTGATTCATTAATGACTTTTTTATATACAATTAATTCCATTTTTCTGAGAAAAAAAAGTTGCAATTAAGCAGCAGTGGCGATTAACCGAATGCGGTTAAATGGAGAGGATTGTATTTTCATCATCAATTCATCAATGATGTGAGTGTGTTTTACTTTCATACCTTGCGGGATCCATCAGCTTCCAGTCTCCCCAATAACATGTCAAACTGAAAATAACCAAAGAACAGACACAGGCTGTCAAATAAATAATTGCAAATGAAAGTAAGTCACAAAGTTGATAGTTAAAAATCACAAAAACAGAGAGGCAAAAAAAAAAAAAGACTAGTCACCATTTCCAACAGAAGCAAGGTATTTAAATGAATTTCCTCGACTTCACCATGCTAGATGAGAATTACCCCCCCCCCCCCCCCCCAACACACACACTAAAATAAGAGCTTTTATAGTATTCTGACAAATACATTCTTTGCCTGTAGCTGGGTATTCATTAGCACCTGAGTCGCAGTGAGGAAAAACATGCAAAGAGTCTTTCCCAAAGTTGAGCCTAGTTATACCAGGATTCAAACATCCAACTAACTGGAAGCCTAACCTCATCGACATCACTTATTGCGCTTCAAACCCACATTAATGAGAGACGCAAAAATTGATAAAAACTACTTCACAAAGCCTACAATTAACCAAAGTGTTCTATTAGGTAGAGAGTGCACGGATCAACAGGTTAGTGCCTTTCCATTGGTAAGTTGAAAATAAGGGACAGCCTTGATAAACCGTCATAATATTATCTTTTCTTTCAAATCAGTGTTCAGAGATGCCACTGAAGACTGAAAAACTTGCCTGAACTTTCAGCAATTGGAAAGTCATGATAATTGAGCAATAACGTTAAGTGGAGATTGAAAGCTGCTCAACTATACTGTCTTTCCCTTGGTTTATACATGTAAACCGTCACCAGAAATTAGCTAAGTATAGAAATATAATATCATCTCTCTGGCCGACAAAACAAACAAAAAAAATTCAACAAACCTCTTTGGTTTCCAGCACCAATTCACTAACACAGGACATGAACTGATTCTCTCCACTGGGTGTTGAAATGTTCCTGTCAGGATAATTTTTAACATACATGGAAATCAGAAAAACATGTGGTTAATCTATGCATATAATAATAAATAATAATAATATATTTGAATACATTTTCGAATCTCTAAAGCGCAAGGCAAAAACTGATTCAATTTTGACATTTGTAACGTATTTCTAGATACAAGAAATGTAAAGAATGTGTTAAAATTTTACCGTAAGAAAAAGAAATACTGTAATGCCTCCCGCGGGTCTGTGGCCTCAAACTTGCGTGTGTACATCATGACCAACCGTGCAATGTTCAATTTCTTCTGGCCAGAGAAATCTGTAGGCTCACAGCTCACTGGGGAGTCAGAAAAACAAATGTATTATGAATTGTATATTCAATTTCATACTTTTGGAAAAACAAAGTTTGACACAAGTTAAAACAATAATTCTAATTCTACATTAAAAAATGTTCGTCTTTGGATGCTAAAATCCGACTTAATCAAAGTTAGATGGCAGATTAGCTCAAAGGTTAAGTGTAGGGCCGCTATGGCCATCAAAGTAATGGGTGCCGTCGCAGGCACAATATTATCCCTGTTGCAAGCAGTTATTTTCCTTACTTTGTCGATTATCTAATTTTTTTGAAATAATTTCCTCCTATTCTTTCTTTGGCTAAATGACAACAACAAAAATAGATTCTTACACAACGGTGCCTGGCAGTTGGACGACACAATCAACATTTTCATTTCGTACAACACGAGAGCGACATGGACAGCATGATAGCGCAGTCGTTCAATTCGGGACAGGAACTCAATGGCAGCCTCAAACTGCCCTGTGAGGAATAGGACTTGGAAATACAAGTATGGTTGCTGGTAGCCGTTGAAATGGGATTCACCTGTGTGTTTATAAGTAGAAAAAAAAGGATTATGGATAATAATGCAACAATATCAAATCACCTTGGAAAAGCAGAAGTCTCTACATGAGATCTCGAGTCAAGAAAACTGGGGTGTTACTAAGTCTGGTTAAAGTACCCATTGTTTACTGACAGCAATTTCTAAAGTCAAAATAGCAATAATGGACGACACCAATAGAAGGGATTAGAAAGGATGCTAGTGCACACAGTAAAATACATCCTTTTAGGCATCTGTGAAACACGATATATAATTGCTCAGGGAATCATTGTAAAAATAAAAATTTAACAAAAGAATCCTACCATAATCTTCATACAGCTTCTTTTGCAAATGTACCAAGGATGAGGTATTCGGACTTCCTGAGCCGTCGGACGATGAGCAATCAGTGACGTTGTATAATCTCATCCACAGATAGTCATCCACTTTGTCCACAACCTCCTTGTGATCCTCGTCTTCCCATTCACATTGACCTACAACACAGTAAACCACCCTGAAATCAAATGAAAATATGTAAATTGGTCACAGTGACAGAGAATTGACAGTCAGGAAAAGACATTTTGGAGGCAGTAGTAAATGGAAAGTCAGTTAATTTGTAAGCTAAAGGGATTACTTGGTTGAAAAGAGATAACAATATATTGCCTTCATTTTGTCAACAAGGGCACTTTGTTTTCAGGATATTTTTTTTCTTTCTTTTTTTCCAACAGAAATAACCCATCAGCAACAGTGCAATGAAGGTCACGGGAGTTTTCCTGCCCAAGGAAAAACAGCAATGCAGAAAGTCAGACTAAAACCCCCGTCATTGGGGTGGTGCCATGTCTTCACAGACATCTTTGGTGGTAAAAAGCTCCTAACTTTAAGAAAAACAACTTGTGGGCTCACCAAGGAGGCCATAACCAAAAATGGCACAGGCAGAGCATGCTGTTAAAACATTTATTCACAATCCCAAAAGAAAACTCACTTTTTGTAAGGGTCTGAGCAGTTTTTAACAGTTCTTCTGTACTGGAGTTTTATTTTGGTGTCATTTCCTGGACTTAGTCGGTGGTCAGAGGTATTCATGAACTCGGCAAAGAAAACGGGAAAGTCCCCTAACTGGGTCCTGAAAAGAAAACGAATCAATACTAATCAATGGGAGATCAATCTAAACATGGAAAACACTCCTTCAATATCAGGTATATATTACTGTTCATCCTTTGGCTTCACAATATCTCTCCTCAATTTTCAAGCTGTTATAAGAATGCCTGAATGGATCAAATGCCTGAAAAGTAATGTTTGTGAAAGTAAATTTTGCTCTTCCGAATACTAACCCTGCTATGTCCAGCACATGTTTTGCAGCCTTCAAATCTCCACACCGCAGACAGAAGTACAGCAAGGCCCAGACTGGCTGCCCATCCAACTCTCCATCCTGATTGAAAGGGAAGAAATGGTAAAATTATAAACTGTTAGCAAAATATTTGACAATGATAAAGCACATGGTTTGAGAGCAATTTCAAGAGCCAAATCAATCAGGTCATTCATTACTGAAGTAGATTCTGGAGCACAGAGTAATACAAAAACTCTTTCAGTCTATCATCATGTGTCACAATTTCAGAAATATTTTAACGTTTATTTGTTCATGCCCTGCTTTGTTGTAGGGTTTTGATTTATTTATTTTATTGGGGGGGGGGGGGGGTTGACTTATGATAATTGGAAGGGGAACATTTGAGGGGAATTAAGCATTTGAGTGATTGTCATGTACGAGTGTAGAAGACTATTATAGACTTTTAATTTACATAATTAAAATTATAGGACTTGAACGCATGTTATCAAATCCCAATATTTTTACCATAATAATCTCATCAGCAAAAAAAAAGAAGTGAAAATTTAATAATAATATTGAATGGCATGTATACATAGCTAGCTAATATACTAACCAAACCACCCTTAATTCGTTACAACTATGAAACTTATATTAACATGACACTTTGTGTACAACTAAACATATATATATACACACAAACCACACAATCTATTACATGAAAGTGTTCTTTACCTCTGTACCCCTTGCTGAAAGCAGAGGTCTGACTTTGAGATAACTGAGGACCAGGTTGTATGTCCCAGGCACACCTCCCAGCATGGCCTGTCGCAGATTGGTGGATACGACAGATTCCATAAAAGTCACATAGCTGATGCCAAGAACAAAAGGAAAAAAGATAAGACAAAGCGACATTAAGCCTGCAGTGGGATTTTGTAGTTGGAAATAATTGGGGTGGTCTTGTAATCTATTCTAGTCCAGCCAGGTTTCATAATCATAATAATTCATATACATGCATGTATAGAAATAAGAATGTTTCTTTTGACTCTGGCCCTACTTGCTGAGCGCTCCAAAGAAATTGAAATTATTTCATACATTAAACCAGACATATCATACCACGATAGTTCTTTACAAGAAATTATGTCATGCTGTGGCACATCCTCATGAAAAGTGAAAGCCACAAGGACACTTTTAATTTCCAATTCCGTCACTTGTTGCAACAGACTCAGTGGAATTTATGTTTTTAGTTATTTGTCCATCTGTTTTATAAAAATTTTGGGGCTGTTTTTTTTTGTTTCTAGATTGTGATATTCATTGCCAGGGTGCTCTGTATTTAACCTCTAGAACTGTATCATAACCATCCCTTTCCATCTAACTTGGATGGAAATCAGCTAGCACATTTAGTAAATGTTAGTCAAAGTTGACTGTATTACATGAAATAGGACAGCAAAACAACTCTGCCCTACTTTTGTTCCAGGAACTGTCTCGCTTTGGAAACAAAATGGTTCTGGATGAGCCTGTCTTTTCGCACAGCAGATGGCTGACTCCCATACATCTGTCCAAGAGGAATCTCCATCATGCATCGTACCATACGCCACAAGTCAATCACCCTCTGAGGAATGGGAAAAAGCTAAATAGTGATCGATCAAAAATATATAACTTCAATGTTGATCTTTCTTCTTTTTTTTTACGTAACTATGTATGCTATAATATTCCCTTCTTTGTTCAATATTGATAACCTTGAACTGGCAGCTTCCCAAAACGCAGTTAAGCATTAGGACCAAAAACTTTAATCACAAGTAATATTTAACACACTGATAAATTTATATTTTTGAAAATCTTCCTGGACGGATGTAGAACATTTACTTCTTTATGCAGACAACAAAAACAAGATATTAATATCTTACATAAAAATATTAGGGGTATGTTATTGATCAATGTCAATGTTCATACTCACAGCATCATTAATCTTGTTGGCCACCTCCAGAAACATGTCAACAAGGCTTGGTAGGATTCCACTCTCAATCACACTCTCGTTGTATACAAAAACCTAAAAAAATGACAAAAATACTTATCAGAACATAAAAAACAATACCATGGCCGTTAAGGATCTATTTTTGATTCTGTATAATTGTATAAAATACAATCACAAACTACATTCCAAATTGTCTTTACTGCCGCCATGGCTAGCCTGTAATTATTGTTGCTACTATTGGCATTACTGTAATTTAGATAGTTTAAACTTCCTTCTGCATATGCTCTGGTCATTTATAAATTGTCATACATCACTACACTGCCAGCAGGAATACCTTATACTGTACCATTCAATAGTATTTGTTTCTCAACAGCTCATCAGCCATACCATTTTTTTTACCATTCCATGAAATGTTCTTACCATTCTCTTATCTTTGCTAGCTGTCCATTGTCTGTTTGGTCTATAGCTTGAAAGAACCCAGTCAAAATGCTGATGTCTTGTTCCTTGAAATAACATTTACTCAGTTCCCATCTATGTATTCTACTTCATAATATCATACAGATCAACAAGTCATCATTTGCTCTTCATATCACGTGTGCATACAACAAAACTAACCTGTCTGGCGTAGGCCATTTCTATGTGGTCCAAAGAACTCCTACTCTGGGTAATGGTGGAATCTGCTACCATCATCTGGCAGTCAAGACAAAAAGGGAAAAACATAAGTGTTTATGCAATAAAACATTAATGATGAAAAACCACAAAAAATTCATCGTTCAACAACATCTCCATCTTTTTCTGCAAAGGGTGAAAGTAAGTTATTTTTATAACTCAAAAGCCAAAATTTCAAACATATGCTTCAATTTCAAATAATCAGAGATCATATATTCAGGACCTACAGGACTAGAGTTAACCATGAATTACTCAACTTTCTAGAAACTGACATTCCTCATTGGCTTAACTAACTTTTATCAAATTTTGACAGACTTTAAATACCTAAAATCTATATGAATCAAATTAAAACAATGAATAAAAAAAAGAATAAAAAAGTGATACACACCTCTGGATCTTGTTGGAACTTCACTGTATCTCTTGCTGACCCCAACAAAGATGTAAGGATTTTTTGCTTTTCCCTTTCAAATTCATTCTCCATACACTCCCACTGTCTGCGTTCCACTTCTTCAAATGTCTACAATGAAGAAAAAAAATGTACACATTTTATACTGTTTTAAATAGCAGCAAAAACTAGATAAGAATACACAAAAACAGGGTGGACAATGGATATCTTATCCTCATTAGGTTGGCAATGATAGCATTGGTTCAAACTACATACTACACTGGTGGTGTAATTTCAAAGGCTACAATTACTGAGATGAAATAGGTAGTGTCAGTGTGTAACAGTGAGAGTCTCCTATGGAAGTCATCTCTTACACATGCAACATAATGTTTTTGATCAAATAAAAATTGCTACAGTATACTTATAAATAGACTATAAATACGATCCTTGCACTTTTATTTCAAGCTAAGATGGATTGTGAGTGGAAGTGACTTGACTTAACAGGCATCTCAAAAAGTGCCTCCAACCAGCTTTAAAGGTGAGGCAATATTGATCAGTTTATATAGATAAAAAATAAAAAATATGAGTAAAAATCTTTCATTGTGACTCAAACAGCAAAACTTACTTTTTTCCTTGTGAGTTCAATGGTGGCCAGTAGTGCATTCTCTCTCTCATTTCTAAGAAAACCCTAAAGGAGGATATTTTTTTTTATAAAAAAAAAGTGAAGCAATTTTAATCTTTATGTTTCTGAAGAATATGACAGAAATGAAGCAAACAGTTGAAAAGCTGTAATTAATATGATTCTTGGATTTTCCACCGACAAAGTAAGTTTTAAGTTTGTTTATTACGAGTTCCCTGTAATACTGTAATCAAAGAGTGAATGTAAATGATTAACTTATATAGCGCCGCTATCCATCGTAGATGCTCAGTGGTGCTTTACATTTCGAAATTATACA
>JARFNW010015559.1:0-24936 GCA_031763155.1 Dirona albolineata | reverse complement strand
GAGAGAGAGAGAGAGAGAAGTGGGGGGGGGGGGGGTGGGGGGGTTATATGGGTATAGTAGTCGGGTTAGTGTGTGAGTAATTAAATTCATTCCCTTTATATTACCTTTTGAATTTTAATTCCAGATTGAAAAGGAAATCCACGGGCATATTCCAGTCCTTAGCAGGCCTGCAGAAAAATGCTGCCAAGGTGGGTAAATACATTCTTGTAAAAAATTATTTTCTGTTTAGGTCTGTATTTAGATATATTATGTATTATGTACACTTTTTCTACCGACGCCAAGTGGAAAAAGATACTTCTTGAGAGAATTTGTTGATCAATTGTTTTGATTGTCAGGATATCAAATGAAACTGTCAGACTTGCTTGTTGTCCTCAGTGCCAAAGTAAGGCTGGAAAATATGACTTTCACTGGCTAAAAAAATTTAAAGCTGATGTAACATAGTGGGAGTGATTAGATCAAGAGTAACTTATTAATTAGATTTGCATAATATGCAATGGTCATCCATACACTCAACGTCAGGGTTTTTAACTAATATTTTATGTTTTGCACTGACATACAAACACCAGACACAGCTTTGTAATGAAATAATATGTTGTATGATGGTTACCTTGCATGCTATGCATTTGAAAATAGTCATGTAAAATCTTATTTCCAATCTCTTTCATGCAGTATCTAACATTTTCTTTATGATCAGCCTTTTTTGTATATTTTCTTTAGTCGGATTTGATTTGGAGAAATGTTTTTGAAAATTCAGATGAAATAAACGTAAGAAAAATAAAATCACAACTTGTTTTGTACTGTGGTTCTGTTTAATAGACTTTGTTGGGTTTGTTTCTTTGGATTTTTTTGTGTTTTTTTCATTCATGATTGCTTTTACCATGTTTCATAATATTATATATTTTTCTTGTAGCTTCGGAGTAGAACAGAGATGAGTGAAGGAAAAGAAACTGCTGCACGAAATGAATACCTCTTAAACCTATCAGCAGCCAACGCCCACCATATACGCTATTATAGTACAGATTTGCCGGACATAATGAAGGTAAGTTTACCTTTTGACATGGGGCCAGTATCAAATATTAACAACTGTGTCTTGTCCAGGCATTATTAATTGCACCTAAAAAGACATTATTGAATTATGTTCAATAGTAGTAGTCAATGAGCGTAGCCAGATATTATTTAGATTATAAGTTCATCTCATCAGGGTATTCATAATGTATTTTTTGGTTATTATGAGAACAAAAGTGGTTTATTGTATAAAAGATTGAAGAATAAGCTGAAGGTGAAAGTAATACACTCAATAAGTAAGCAGCATGGCAGAGGGTTCTTGATGTTGGACTTAAAACTAGAAGTTAATGAATTCAAGTCCTCACTTCGCAGGATGCCTTGTAGTTACTCAGTGATCTAAGGACCTAACACTACAGTGTGAATTAGAGCATTACAAACACTTGATAACATTTGTTGCTAACACTTTTTATTACATGATAATTGTGTAAACAAAATCACAACCAAACCGTTTCTTATTTATTTTTTTAAAATTTATTTTTTTCTTTTTTTCTTTCTCAACAGACAATGGACTGTGATATTTACGAAAAAATCCAGGAGTCTTTGACCGTGGCTGGACAGACTGCTGCTGAGATAGCCGAGACAGAGACCACCAGTTTCCAAAGCATTGCTGGCGAGGCGGCCAAGGTAACGTTGCAAATAGATTGAGTAGCAAGCCACTGTGGCTGCATCAGTGGCCAAGTGGTGATGCTGCTAGACCCGAGAGTGTGAGATCCCGGGTTTGAATCCTGGTGGTACTAAGCCTGACTTTTGAGACCTTTGGAAAAGACTAGGGTGGAAATGGGAAGTTGAGAACAACATTGAATGACATAGCTTGCATGGAAATAAATGATGTAATGTCAAAAAGCCTGCACTTGTACTCTGACACAGACTCTAAGCCCATCTTCATTGTTATAACATTGAACCATTGCACAGGAGGAAGCTTAAGAATCTTGAGAACTGGAATTCTGACTTATTGCTCATACTGTTATACCTATATTGACATGTTTTTTTAGACCATCCCTCAACTTATCTGGATTTTTTAAGTGTTAAATTTAGCATAAAAACCATTGATTAAAAGAATTTCTTTTTTAATTGCTGTCTGAAATCACAATGCTGTGTTGTGTTACTCAAAGATGCCTATCAGTATGGAAAACGAAAAAAATGAAGATTGGTTTTAATGTTAACAATTTAATATTTCTCTGTAGTATACTATCAAACAACTTTTTAAAATCATTTAAAATCAGGATAAAACAATTTTATTTTGTTTTAGAGTGAGTTTTTTACTTGCGTTCAATGTCTATGGATTTTTTGTAATAATTTTTTTCAGATTTGCCGACAGTTCAGCCTCCAGTGTTACCTTTTTCAAAACCCAGTGTTCACCAACCTTGTGCAATATCAGTTTGAACCTTCCCATGAAGATTCGGTAAGTTAAAGATGTTTTCTGGTTACATTATCCAAACCTCTTTATGTTGTAAATCAGTGTAGGGTTGGAACACTTCGCCCAGCCTCAGACCAGTAATTATTAACTCTATATTCGAGTTTCTTCTGATAGGCAATGTATGTGTGGACACCAAACCCAGAACATTAAGCACATTCACTTTGAATGCAATCTGGGACAGACATGTACTGGCACTGACCTAGGAGCGTGCGCCTTAGAAGCTATATATTGGATCCAACACTGGTGCGAGATAGATACGATATGATGATGATGATTAAGAGTTTCAAAAATGGTGTCACACTAAATACTTGAGAACCTTATCATTTTATTTATATATTATCTTTTCCAGTGCAATAAAGTCAGTAGCGAACATAATTCAGGCCCAGAGTTAGAAAAAGAAGCCCGGAAGTGGGCGACCAAGACGGCCAAAGAAACACGAGCAGTTCGGGACTACTATAGGCAGCTGACGGTATTGCAAAATACAAAAACTGCCGACAAGGTGAGAGAGAACAAATTCAAAATTTGAAAAGTGAGAGAGAACAAATTGTAAATTGTAAATGTGTGAGAGAACTAATTTGGAATTGTATGGGTGAGAGAACTAATCTAATTTGAAATTGTTCATTATAAATTATTTTTTCACAGTGTGGTGAAGATTTGTCCTATTTTTGTTGTTGATGAACTGTGTGGATGAATATAATATGAAGATTGCACCGATGCACATGAAATGCTGTTTAATAATGGTGATTGTGATATTAATAATCTGTTCTGTCTTCGTGTTTGTCCAGACATCTGACTCTGGTAGCCAAGACGCCACAAACGTTGATCCTGAAGTCAAGATAGAAGAGATTAAGCAAAACATTAGGAAAGCTGAGGTAATGAATATTATTTTTTTAAAAGTTGTTTGCTATGGTATTTTATTAATTTACACTTTTCCTTTTAATGCAATCCAACTTTTGACGATGTATTCGAGTGTATTTTAATTATTAGTTGTGATATTAATGATCATTATTTGTCAATGTGATATTAATGATCATTATTTATCAGAACGTGAATTTAATCATTGTAAAAAAAAGTAAAGTCCTTCCGAGCCTTAAGGCTCATAGAGCCAGTGCTTATCCCGGTTTCCGTTGCGTGAAGCGAACAGAGTGACAATACGTCACCCTTCTGGATTGGGCGCTGGTCTATCGCAGATTACTTCCCCAGCTGCAAGCTGGTACCCATTTTTACACCTAAAGTTTCTTGCCCAAGAAAAACAACGAAGTGGCTGGGATAGGATTTGAACCCACAACCTTTGCCATGAGAGTCTGAGGTCCTAACCACGAGGCCACCTGGCCTCCATTTAATCATTGTACCTGTATCTAAATGGATATATGATATGGATCGTATCATCCATCTGCAAAAACCCATGATGATTAGCAGCAGTAGTGTGAAAAAAAGACCACCCAAGTCATCTGATCTGAACTCTTATGTAACTCTTGTGTATGAATTAATTATTTTCCAGACAACTAAATTGAAAGCCGAAGCAAGGCTTGAGGCACTCAAAGCTGGGGGAGGTGAGTTTCTTATCACTTTTTGGGTAAATAGATATGGGCTCAATACATTTGATAAAGGTAGTTATTTTTATAGTATTAATTATTGCTTAAATGACAACAAAAAATATATAAAGAGTGGTGACTTTGTGAAGCTGATTGTCATATGAAATCAAGCATGGATAGGTAGTGGTACAGCTTTGGGAACATTTTAAGCAGCACATCAAATGTTTCAGGTGTGGAATGGTCAATGGGTCAGTGTAGGGTAAATCTGGATGGTTGTGGTTTTTTTAAAAAAGACTTTATATCATACCTGCCAACTGTTTCGATTCCTCCAGGACCGTCCCGGATTTAGGATCTTAGAAAATGAATATAAGCCTCAATAATTGCCCACTCTGTGTCTAATTGAAAAAAAAATCATGAACAAAAATAAGGATGGGCTATCCCTGATCCCAATTTCTAAAGGTTGGCAGATATGGTATACATCCCTTGAAACAATTTTTCAGGAGAGCCAAAATAGTATATTTTTTCTCTCATGCATGAACCGTTGTAGATATTATAATATTCTGGCGTTTGAGACGTTATATTCCAAGGTATCGACACTAGACCTACATCAGCCGATGCTCCGTATTTGTTAACTTCAAGATGTTTCTTGTAACTCGATTTCATCAAAATCTGAATGCACAGTCTTTTTAATAATAAAAAAATATCTAGAAATAGGCACAAGGCTAGGCAGGAGCTGCATCGTATTAACATTGCTCATGGTCGTCAGATTGGTTTAAGGGTGTCCAGGAGACACTATTCAAATTTTATGTCCTTTTCGCTTGTCCGCAGTCAATGTCGATGAATGGATATCTCAGGCCCAAATGGAATCCCTGGCAGCCGAAGAAAGCGGATTGGCCAGAACTCCTAGTCAGCTCTCTCTCAGGACTGAAAGCTCTGGAGGGGTGAGTCAGTTTATTAGAGTGTCCTTGGTAAATTATATTTTATTATGCATATTATATTGCATATTATTAAATCAAGTATGCTTGTCTTTCTTCCAAATTATCACCTCTTCCTCCTGATCTTCAAAGGCTGTAAAGACCCCTTTGGAAATGTTTTTATTTTTATTTTTAAAACAATTTGTGTGTTTTTTATCTGTTCCCTATTGCATCATAATTGAACAGTGTAGGGTCACTGTTCTGTATCTGGCTGAGGACAGTGTACAAGGTAGGAGGCATCAATGCGCAGACCCAGCTAAAACTTATCCTGGTCAAGTGCAAGTCTGTGCCCCACTAGTAGTACACATGACCTGATACAGGGCTGGAAAATCTATGGATCAAGATTTTTAAGGCAAGCAGGGGATCAGCCAATATCAATATCAAATCTGTTTTTTTCATACATACATAGCAAATTACCTTACTCAGTAATAGTAGAGTAGATAGTATTTCTATACCGCTTTACAGTATGGGTTGTTTGGGGGTTTTTTTTACTATCAAACAGCATAGTGTGGATGACCAAGAGCAGACATACACCAACTTCTATGACGACGATGATTTCATAGACGATACCTTCAACACCACTGGCGCGAGCAGGTCAGGAAGAGTCTACCCCATCTTCTGCAAAGCTCTGTACGATTTTGAGGTGAGAGAAATGTTTGTTGTGAGGAGTTTAATTTGAAGCTTTGGTAGTGTGGAAATACTGGGGTCTTGGCTGCTGTATACTGTATCAGTATTTTTATAGGGTGGGAAAGGGTTTGGGTTGGGGGGGGGGGGGTTTCAAGATACATACATACATACATACATACATACATACATATATATATACATACATACATACATACATACATACATATATATATACATACATACATATACACATACATACATATACACATATACACATACATACATACATACATACATACATTCATACATACATACAAACATACATACATATACACATACATACATATACACATATACACATACATACATACATACATACATATACACATACATACATACATACATACATACATAAAGAAATGAGGCATATCAGCTAAGGCTTTCATTTTTTGAGAATGGTGACATGAACATAATGGCTCGGCTCATCATGAGAAAAATTATATTATGATTGAAACACCATATAGAAATTATTTGTCTGATTATCTTTATCTTATATTTCTATCTCTCTTTTGTGTCTGTGCTTCTTGCAGGCCAGCAACTACGATGAGATGGGTATCAAAGCTGGTGAAGACCTCGAGTTGATTGCTGATGGTGATGGGGAGGGCTGGATTAAGGTATGTGATGAACAGATTTGGCTTTTGTTGTTTTTGTGTCTTTCCCACTATCCTTCTTTATCGTAATAAGGCCTTGATGACGTAAAGGGAGATTAAGATCCTACTTCTCTTTTTTGAAATTGAAGTCATGGATTTAGTTTTTCCTTGATTTCAGATTTTTCCAGTATTAAGAAAAATTTGGGAAAAATTTACATTTTCCATATAATATTGTAATATACGCGCCTGTATTTAGAAATCCTTCATTTGCCTCCTCCTTTATTCTTTCCCCCGCTCGTAAAAGGCCAAGAACTCCCTAGGCCAGGAAGGTTACATCCCAGAAACATACGTGGAGGAGCAAGCCACGACCAATGACCCCAGCACCCCTGTGGCCGTTGAAGCAATCAACGCCATCAATGACAATTTCAGCGCAGCGGACGCGGGGTCCGCTTCCACCCCACCAGCAGCCACCGCCCCCGTCACCACCACCCCCAGCACGGCTGCTACGTCCCCTCCGGACGTCCAGTCTCCGACGTCTGTGGACTTCCAGCAGGATACGACCTCATCTTACTCTTCGGGTGACCTGGAAGTGCAGCAAACCACAGAGGTCATGTCCTCGAAGCAGCCTGGAGGCCCGCCGCCGCTGACAGTTGTCACTACATTAACATCAGGTACGAATAGGAATGGGATGTGTGTTGAATGGTTAGCTATCTTATTCTTCAAGTTTTTTTGGGGTTTTATTAAACAACATCAATGACTTTGTTGTCTATTTGATGATGATGATATAAATTATAGATAATGATAGTAATAATGATAATAATAATAATATTAATGATGATGATAATGATTCTACTAATGATAACAATAAAATATTGATAATAATGATGATGATAAATGTCATTTTTGTCATATTTTTTTAAACACTCTTTTTTTTCCATTATAATATAGACATTGCATGGGCAAAGGCTCTTTATGACTACGAGGCCCAGACAGACGAGGAGTTATCCTTCGTGGAGGGCACTGTCATCAAAGTGATACGTAAGGATGACAACGGAGTGGATGATGGATTCTGGGAAGGAGAATGCAACGGCTGTCTCGGCGTGTTTCCATCACTCATGGTAGAGGAGATTGGAAATTTGGCCACACCTAATGTAAGCCATTTTTTTTGTTTAAAGAAAGGATGAAGTTTTGATTAGAAGTGTATGAAAAAAATAATCATTTAAAAGTTGTCTGTAAAAATTGTCTGTAAAATGACATTTGCATTGACACAGTTCCTCCTTTCTCTGACAGAACGATAGTGGGATAATGTAACAGTGCCCAGTGAGAGACAAGAACAGAAAATAGAAATATATTTCTGTTCTTGTCTCTCACTGGCACTGTTACATTATCCCACTGTCATTCTGTCTACGAGATCATCAGTGCCCGTTGCCTCTTCATTTATTTTTTTTCCTTTCTCTGACAGGATCCCACATCACCGGCGGCGTGTGTTGACTACAGCATTCCTCCCCCTGTCCATGTCACCCTGCCGACCCCGGACGGCGAACCCCCACCACCCCCACCCTTGGTCAATGGGGAAGGTAAGGTCTCACACTGGTGTCAAATGCTCTTTTACCAACCAAAAACAAACAAAAACGGAACGAAATATTTATTGATATTTCTTTTTGTTGATGGTTATGAGAAGTGGATTTCAGGCAATACAATTGCAATCCGTCTGCTATAATTTAATGTTTTACATTATGAAAAATCTATTTGTTTGTTTGTTTGTTTTTTTGTTTTATGGATGAAATTGCAGAGGGAAAATTTTGAGGAAAGGAGAAAATGTACTGTATGGTGTTTCATCTTTTATTGGAAGGAGTTTGTTGTATTTGTAACACTTTTTTCATATTAGGTTTTATCAAATCATATTATGTGCTATTGAAGTATTTCTGTAAAAATCTTTTAGATGCCAAGTTATAAAATCCTTGTTTAAAATAATTTTAGAAATCAAACAGTGGTCATGTGGTGATATTACATTCTATTTCATCAGTACAGGGTGAAATCTTGTTTTTGAACTTGATTATAAAATCTGATAATTAGAAAGCTCAACTGAAGTATATCTAGTATTTTTGTTAAAATATTTTATCTTTTATCTGACATTGTTGTGAATGGAGGAAAACTGATTCAGAAACTAGAAATGTGTATGTGAATGATATGCAGTTGTTTTTTCGTGTGTGTCAATTAGGAAATAATGCTGTGGTTTTTTTTAAATTCATTGAAAATGAATCTGCTGTGTTTTATAAACAATTTAAAAAAATAAATCTTCATCACCAATATAATGAAAGCTATCACGATCTTCTTCTTCTTCCTCTTCTTTGTTTAACGTCATTTTTTTCCCTCAACTGAGGGGTTACGACAGTGACCATTTCTTGATGGCTGCTCTCCACTCTCTTTTGTTCGACGACGGGTCACATAAATTCTATAATTATTATTAATGTGTGAATTGATGGTAGTATGTACACTTGGCATTGAATGGTGCTCACCTGGGTATTGTTTTGAATGTTGATATTATACCTGTGTTGGAGTAAGGCTTACCGTGGACTCATTGCTTCGTTTCCGGATAACTAATGTTGAATTACCATTGCTTTAGTGCACACTTCACAGCAGTGGCTTTTTTTGGTTTTTTTAATAACTTCCAGACTAAGTCATCAAACAATAACTATGATTGTGAATTTTAGAATTATTTGTCTTTAAAGGCCGAGATTGAATATCATCACCTGCATTGGCTTTTTTTTTTTTTTTTTTAAAGGTAGGAACATAGATAGTATGACTTTAACATTGCGAAGACGTAAGAACCACAAAAGAAATAAGGGCAAAATGATGAGCTCTTGCTGGTAGTTTTGGGTTTTTTAATGTGATAGAGAGTATAACGTCTTGCAAAGATGACGAATGAGGGTAGGTGTCTATAGTCAAGAGTAGAGGAAATTTTATCGGATTGTTGTCACTGTGTTGCCGGTAGTTGTTAGATTGAAGTAGATGATGAAAGTGAAATGAAAGACACTCAAATGCATTGAGTGGATGGAATTGAACAAAAATGGTGTGTTGTTGGAACTGAGAGGGGGTGTAATTTTTGTGTGTACGTTGTGTATACTATATATGTGTTGACATGCTATGTATTAGTTGTTATATTTGTGTTGTTGTATAATGCAATTATTTATAATCACTGGGTCAGGGAGCACACAGTGAAACAACAAATATTGCATGTGTTGATGCCTCATCAGGCGGGTATCTGGTTTGGAATATTATTTTATCTTTTTTTAATTTTTAATTTATTTATTCTCTTACTTATAATTTCACAATTTCACATTTTAGTTTTAAGGCAATTTAGGTAGATAATACATTTTTTTTGTTTATTGTTTTAATTTTTCTACTGTATATTTTTTTTATTATCTCAAATTATTATTTGTTGTCACACTTATGACTTCTATATTTTGTTTTTTCCGAAAATGAGAAGTTAGTTTGACATTTCAACGTCACACAAAAAAAAGAAGAAAAAAAGAAGAAAAAAAAAAAGAAAGAGGAGAAATGATAAAAGCAAAACAGCCCACAAACAAATGTTGACTTTGATGGAATGCATTTTCAGAGTGTGACGACCCTCTGCCTCCACCTCCTCCTGTTTTAGAGTTAGAGGACGTTGACCAATTTCAGTCTGCTCAAGGTACACCAATCTGTATTCATGGATGATTATTAACATTACCTTTTCTTGAACTGTATGCAACTATAATATTATTATATATTTTCCAAAAAGAGATTTTCTAGAACATGATAATTGTATGGTTTTCAAGCATTTTTTTTTTTGTAACTCCCAAAGGAATGTTTCTAATGTGTGACCGTGTTGCTTTGATATAAGTTGCCTGGCAGTCTTGTAACTAACATACACAATCATTTCCCTTTTTCCTTGTGTGTTGAAATGAGAATGAAAATAATGGAAATTAGCATTCATCACTTTTAACATTGTGTCAAGGCCTGGACTGTAAAATATTTCCACTCGCTAACTCTAGAGTCCATGAAATTCCTCACTCCTTCCAAGTATTAAAATTGCTCTAATTTCAGTCCTATTTTGATACTTTCTAGTTTTGGTAATGGTTTAGCAGGGAAACCTCCTCTCCCCATCAATTTCCTTCTCATCCTTTTATTTTATTCTTTTTTTTTCTTTTTTTTATTTGATATTTATTTTATATATTTTCTCTTCTCAACTTTTTGTATGGTTGATTATCTCAGTTTCATTATCATTGTGTTTACAACGTTCAAACATGATATTGTCTATTTGGTTATTGTATATTGTATACACACTGTCTGGTGTCAATGTCAATCTAAGTGGCTCAGTAGAACTCGTGAGACCTGCCTAATGAAATGTGTGCTGTTGATGGCGTCTTGATTCTGCCTGGGGTTTTTTACAACCCACCGTTTGAGTAATTATCAGTTATGTATATTCATGTAACAAAAGGCAAGTTGATTTTTATTTCTATGACTATCATTCAATTTTAATCACTGAGAGCTTGAGAGCAATATCTCATCATTGGATGTTTTGATAAAAAATACTGTTGTCACTGATTAGGGGTCCTGTCTTTAAAATCGATTGATTTGAATTGAAATATTATAATATGAAGGAAATGATGAATCTGAAATGCTTTGTGCGGACAATTATGGACTGATTGCTAATTTGCGTTATCTCTATAGGACATCTAGGACTAAATGCAATGGGACCAGCAAAAACATTAAATTTTTCGGACTGTCGCTACTTTTGAAATACGCTTCTTCTGTATGAAATGGTATCTGGGCTGTATTGAGTAATTTAATGATGACAGAAAATGTGGCATACAGAAATAATGGGTTCACCTCGGATGGTAGAAATAGTGATTGAAAGGCTAGAACCGATTTGAGATACGAACAGATGTCTCGAGTTCTACTCTGCTTGTTATGAGTGGTTTATTGGGATTGTGTCTCATGTTTGAGTGTCTTGTATCGTATCGTTACCTCTCGTGATATTTGAATTTGGAAATAATCGATGGCAGTGTTTTGTGTTTGATTTTAAGTGGATAAAAGTTTTTTCCTATTTGTCATGGTACATTAATGTTGTTTGACAAGGCTGTGTTTGGTGCTATGCGTATCCTGTATGTATTTGAGACACGCAGTAGGACACAACTTTTCCTTTGAAATCATTGTTGTTGTCAAGTTGAATTTCATTTTTTTTGGGTTGAATTTGTATGTGTCAAAAGTTCCACCTGAGAGACATGCAGGGTTAAGTAACAACACAACGTTAAGTGACTACAAAAGAAGAATGGAATGCCACATAAAATTTCAGATGGTGTGAGAATGTGACAAAAAATGACGGGGGGGAAAAAGGATACAACAAACGGAAATGTTAGCAGGACAGCAGTAATGAAGAGGTTGCGTTAGGTTGAATACAAAGTAGTAGGTGTAAACTAGATAACTAAATAACACAGAGGGTGAAAGATGCTTGCGCGCGCACACATTTCATAAACATTACAATGCAGCGTACAAATGTGTCTTAATACATTTTTGTATTGACATGGTGAGTGAGAGGACGAAGGCTTGCACCTGTGGAGGTGAAAAAATTGCGAAGAGAAAATAAAGCAAGCAATGGAATGGACCGAGTGAAGACAGGTCAAATCATAGACATCAACTTTGGAGCATGCAGTAGCAGTGGTTGTCTTGTTACCATAGTTACTACGTGTCCTCACTTTAGTGTCATGTGCTGATGATGAGTTTTGTCACACATTTTCCACCCTAGTCTGCATGCTATTCAAAAAGATCTGTGAGTTTATCAATGGTGGTGTTGTGTGAGATTTCATAGATTGTTGCTCGCTGTTCCCATTTGTGCCTGTCATCCCCGTGTGATCACGCATTGATCTGTTTGAGTTTGAGTTTGATAGTGTATTTAACCTATTATTTTTGCCGTGTATCTTCCTATGAATGTGAGCACCTTTGATTTTGGAAATGTATGTACATTCTGCACCTAAATCTTCAAGATAAACGTAAGGCGTCAATGCAAAGCATGTTGAATCAAACTAAGACAACAACAACAACAACAAAAAATCACTTTTGAACTCTTTTGTGTGTGCTATAGCAACATGTTGTGCAATGGACGCCTTCCTTTATATATTTTTGTATATAGAACAAACATTTTTTCTTTTGTTCTACTATTGGTGTAGATTATTTTTTTCTTTTTAAACATTTTCCCCCCAAGATTTTTTCTTATGTTCTACTATTGGTGTAGATTTTTTTCTTTTCTTTGTAAACATTTTCCCCCCAAGTATTTCTCTCATCCCTCAAATTTGAATGTGATTATTATTTAGTTTCCTTTTTTTCGTTTTCCCCATTTGCTTCCACAGCTTTTGAGACCAATCAGCCTCCTCCCCCCTACTACTATCCATACCCGAGCCCTTACAGTCAGATTGTCCCTCAATACCAAACTGTCACACCTCCAACGCCTTACACACATCCTAGAAACCAAATGTCTAGCAACTATCAAACCCAAACTCCTTACATTCAGACCAACACCGCTACACCCTTATCGCCGTACACCCAACCTAGAACCCAAACGCCTACCAACTATCAAACCCCTACTCCTTACATCGAGGCCGACACCCATTACCACACCACATCACCTCCATCATCTTACTCTCAACCTAGAAGCCAAACGCCTACCAACTATCAAACCCCTACTCCTTACATCGAGGCCGACACCCATTACCACACCATTCCACCTCCATCATCCTACTCTCAACCTAGAAGCCAAACACCTACCAACTATCAAACCCCAGATACTTACATCGAGGCCGACACCCATTACCACACCACTCCACCTCCATCATCTTACTCTCAACCTAGAAGCCAAACGCCTACCAACTATCAAACCGCTACTCCTTACATCGAGGCCGACACCCATTACCACACCACTCCACCTCCATCATCTTACTCTCAACCTGGAAGCCAAACACCTACCAACTATCAAACCCCTACTCCTTACATCGAGGCCGACACCCATTACCACACCACTACACCTCCATCATCTTACTCTCAACCTAGAAGCCAAACACCTACCAACTATCAAACCCCAGATACTTACATTCAGAGTAAGACCACCGCACCTTCATCACCCTACACCCAACCTAAGAACCCAACTCTCACTTTCCAACCATTGTCCTATTCTTACAATCAGACCAACACCCAATACCACACGATTACACCTCCATCACCTCAGATCCAACCTAAAACCCCCACACTCACTTTCCATCCAGCGCCAAAATCTCAAGGCCAGACCAAAACCCAATACCACACCACTACACCTCCATCACCTCAGATCCAACCTAAAACACCCACACTCACTTTCCATCCAGCGCCAAAATTTCAAGGCCAGACCAACACCCAATACCACACGACTACACCTCCATCACCTCAGATCCAACCTAAAACACCCACACTCACTTTCCATCCAGCGCCAAAATCTCAAGGCCCGGCCAACACCATTACACCTCCATCACCTCAGATCCAACCTAAAACCCCCACACTCACTTTCCATCCAGCGCCAAAATCTCAAGACCAGACTGACACCCAATGCTACACCACCACACCCCCATCACACCACATCACCCCGAGGTCCCCCACACCAACTGAGCATCTTGACCATAACACATATTACGCACCGCAACCCGTTCTTCTTGACTCTGGCCCCACGGTGGAAATATCTCCCCCGTCTCTTCCACCGTACCAACCCGATCTGCCTTCTCCCATCCCTGCATCACCATCATCACCCCATTCACCAGACTTTCCCCTTACTTTGACCACAACAAACTTAATCTCATCAACTTACGCGCCAAACCAGAAAGAAAAAGCTGCCGCGTCAGTGTCGTCTTCTAGTGCATCATCAACACCAACTAGCCCACGCTCCCCTATCATTTCAAATGGCCACACTAGGCATAACCACCCTAACCACAACCGAAACACCCCTCGACTGCTGCGACTGGGTTCTAAGAACCCCGATTCCTTTGAATCAGAAGTCTAGGTAGAAGTATTGGCCTTTTATTTTTGTTATATTTTTCCTTTCATTTACTATCATCATTGTTATAACATTATTGTTATTGTTATTACTATTGTTATTATTATTATTATTATTATTATTATTATTATTAATCGTAGCTAGACTCGCATTGCCCTTCTCCGCCCTCTTTCTGGTTATTATAAAGTTATTAATCTTTCCATTTCATGCATAATACATGCCTGTCGGGTGCAGGATGATAGTATGATACACTTGATAACATGCATGTCTTTGCTATTTGTACTAAATTCTGCATAAACGTGCACAATACCCGCTACCGTGTTGAACACTGACATCTCTCCAAAAGCTTGTTGAAATGAATTTTTGAGATACTAATATTGAAAAAGTGCATGTTGCGTTGCGCCTTCCCCCATTTTGAAAATCACTAACATAGAGAATTGAGAATGTGTTTTTTTATATGGGTTTTTTTGTGGTCATATATCTCACTTGTCATTAATTAGCTAACATTAATTTAGATCAGTTGAAATCACAGGGGTGCCTTGTTTTATATCTTTCTTTTTTTCTTCCGTCTATTCCATTATTTTTTAAAAATCTGGTCACATTCAGTGTCGAATATAGACATTAGGGCATAAGGGACAATGCCGTATTGGGCAGTTCCTTATTTATAGAAATTCAAATACACTTTTGATCATTCAATCACAGCAAGTCCTTTACCATAGAGTAAAACTGCTAGCTTATTTGGATTGAGATAAGTCTTGAACCTGTCAAAAGCATTGAGCTTTTTTAGCCATGTAGTTCCTAACTGAAATATAGAAGGAAAATAGTGATGAAATGCTTCAGCTTCGCTTCAGATAGGCGAATGTTCGCTGTCGCTTTGAACCTATTGGCTTGAAGCAATCTTGCTAGGCGAAAGAAAAGTGATTTGAAATGACACTGAAAGACCCAGAGCAATTGTTTTTCCTTTTTTGAAGAAAGTACAATTTCCTCATACCGTTTGCTTCTCTGTAGTTACTTCGCAGTCTGTGTTGTCGCAGGATTTCCTGTTTTCACCCATTTCACAACTAATGTGACATAATGTGATTATAAGGTGCCTGCCCAAGAGCACTCTCCATCTGCAAAGGTGTGTAAAACTGATATTATAAGGTGCCTGCCCAAGAGCACTCTCCATCTGCAAAGGTGTGTAAAACTGATATTATAAGAGCACTCTCCATCTGCAAAGGTGTGTAAAACTGATATTATAGGAGATAAAAGCTTCCAGAAACAAAAATAAAAAAATAAAAAAATGAAAATGGCTATGAATATATTTTTAGCTTATCTTATTTTTGTACAGCGTTAGTCCGCTTTACCCAATTTCACATTCTGCCAATCTTCTACTTTGGTTTGGGGGGTTTTTTTTTTATCTTGGGAGGAAAGCTTATAGTTTGATGTCAATTTTTTGCCTATATTTAGGGTATTAGTTGTTACTAAACTAAATGTTTTCACGAAACATTGGCATCCCTGTCGATAGTTGCTGATTGACTGCATGAATATTACAGATGGTGACAGACTGCATTGTCCACAAACATCATAGTATTATCTTTCACATGTAGGGATATATTTTAACACTTAAAGAAAAAATACATTGCTTGTATACTTTTTCATTGAATAATAAAATTCTGGTCTTGTAGTATTCTTTTTTTTCTTTTTTTTTTGGAGACAAAACAATGACATGGAAATTGTACTCTTTGATAAAAATTAAAAAAAGTCTTAAGAAATTATATTTCTCCCATTCTTTGACCCGTAACTACTAAATGCACAGTTTTTTTTTCGCGTGCTAAAAAATAGGTCTGATTCATTCATTGCTCCCACAGCGTGAAGCTGAAGAAGTGCGTTTGTTTTGGGATTCACTTTGAGGTTGAAAATATTTTAGGGTATGCTTACTTCCATTAATTCTGGATGTAAGGAGAAAACGAAATTGAAAGTAGCTTTTTTCCAATTTGAAAAATATTGGATAATTGCCACAGCGATTTTTTTGTTTTAAAGCAGACAATTTAAAAAAAAAAATTGTTATGATATTGAAGTTAAATATTTTTTCCCTCTTCAATAAAATGGAAAAAAAACAAAACATTTAATAAAACACAACACATGCATATCGAATCCTATCCCAGCCACTTCGTTGTTTTTCTTGGGCAAGAAACTTTACTCCAATTGCATACAGCTGGGAAAGTAATCTGCGATAGACCAGCGTCCTATCCAGAAGGGTGACGTATTGTCACTCTGTCCGCTTCATGCTATTGAAACAGGGATAAGCACCGGCCTTATGAGCCTCAAGACTCGAAAGGACTACTTACATGCATATCATAATTTTTACATTATTTTTTTTTTGTCGAAAACACAATTTAATTGTTAAAAACGATTGTATTACGTCATATTTTGGGTTATTGCACCCCTTTTGCTTAAAGTAGTTATGGGTTAATCTCCATTCCTTTTCAACCCCCGACCCCCGCACTCTCTCGTGCTTTGTTGTAGCTTAGATTTTTTTTCTCCATTTTATGGATTATTTGATTAGAGCAGCTTTGAAAATAGTTAGTTATTGCACAGCTAGCCCCACAGACAATAGTAGACACTGATATAGGGCAGTATGATGTACATTCAACTTTTAGTCTGAAAATAGTTGTGGCAAGTCTTAGTACAAATTGTTTAACAAATGTATCTGGCGTTCGTTTTGTAGGGTTTAATCTTTTTGCTCATCCGAACAGTATGTAGATATATATATATATATATATAATCATTTTTTACAAATCACTTCTTTGTAGAAAACAGCTAGTTCTTATAAAGTGTTACTTACATACATACAAACGCACTTAAGTGTCGTATATACTGAGAGTACAAAATTTGCAGGTAAAGTATATTTCATATACATAGTATCTATAAGAAAACTTGTAGGTTTTAATAATATAGGTGTCACTCTCATTGTCACTTGTCATTAGTTTAGTTTGGAACATGGAGCTAGAAGAAATAGGGAACCAAAGACAGGGAAAAGGAAAAACCAAAATAAAAAAAAGACAGCGCAAAGATTTAAACCATCAAACGACTTGTATATGATTTTTTTTCGATTTTTTTTCTTTTTCTCCGCTATATGACTTAGAATTGCTGCACATTGTTTTCATCTTCGCTGTGAAATTTGTTTTGTATTCTTATATTCATCAAATTTTGTCAACCTTAACCAAAAAAAACAAAAACCCCCTTAAACACAAAATGGGATCATATTGAATATGAGTGCATTTCTGGCACACATGTATATATATATATATGAGTGATCAGTTTTGCTTTAGCTTGTCTGAAGGGATTCAAATGGGTGTGTTAGATACTTAGAACTGTAACTGATATTCTGCATGTTGTTAACATTAACAAATCAATATTTCATGTGTGCCATTGCATGATAGAAGAGGAAGTAATCTTGGACCATTGCAGCAGGTTTTTTTATATCGTATAATTTGACTCCACCTTTCAGTCTGCGTGATGTAATCCTCATATACCCGCTCGCATCATCACTTTGCACTGTATCTTGATCAGAATAGAAACACAATGTGTTTCCAAAATTTTATTATATATTTTTGTATAAATTTCATATGATCTTTCTTTAGATGTACAGTAGTTCCTATCATGGCTATTGGTTTAACAATTGTAACAGCTTTTTAGAAAGAGAATTAAAAGAAAAAAGAAAAGTTTTTAAAAATTGAACAGCATCAAAAATATTATTATGTTGTTCTTATTCAGTGATATGAATAGGAACTATTTTATGGGTGTTTTTTTTGGGTAATATTATTGTCTTGTTCGTTTTCTAATTCTTGTTAACATTATAACAATATTTTTTTGGTGTTCAAGTTATTTTATTTTTTTTAAAAAGGAAAACAAACTAATGTTACTAATGTTATTATTATACAGACACACTAACTTGCATTGCTAACTAGTCAATAATGGGGAGAGCTACGTACCATCTGCACTGATTTATTTCCTTCTTTCTTGCCCACTGCTTGAGCATGGCATTCGGTGCAGTAATGATCAATGTGATAATAATGCCTGGGGGTTTTCGGTCTCAAGATTATTAAAGTTGTCGTTTGTAATTTTATGATTAATAATTTTATAATTTTCATGTCATTAGAATTAATAATGAATACTATAACTTTTTTTAAATATAACTGTGTGTAATAAGATTTAAATCTGACAAAATAAATTTTGGTCTAGTTTTAGAATGGAATTTTGACATTGATGTAGAGTTAGTTGTGTCTATGATAAATTATGTGTTGAATTGAGATATATTTGCTGCCTATGATCGGAGAGACTGATTGGTGTATATGAACGGTTTTAAAGTGCAAGCCTGTACTTGTGCAATGACCTCTTCTTTATCTTCATCTTTGAAGAAAGTAAAAACTCTTTAGTTGGTATAGGGGTATATAAAATATGAGATGTTTATAATAAGAAAGATATCTGATCTCCTCTCTGGGATCAGTACTGCTGTGTTAAATTCCTATTTTTAGCCTTTTTTTGACTGTCAGCATTGGCTTGTGATTTACTGAACAGTCAATCAGGATGCTACTTGATGTGTTATTATAGGTTTAAAAATGGAAAGCATATAATGATTTAGTTTTTTAATCCCTGCATACCTTGATTTAGATATATTTTTGATTCTATTATAGTTCTTAATGTGTTTATCTAGCTGTATATGAGGTTGAATGATAGCCATTTCATTTTTTGGGGAAGTGGTGTAGTGAAGTAGCGTTGCATTTTTAAAAATTGTCTATTAGATTAAGATTGAATAGTAATACTGCAGAGCATTTATATAGTGCACTACCATGACAGAGTCATGCTTAATGCACTTGGAAGTAAGTTTCTTGATGTTGTATGGTGACAATTGTCTTAGATCATGTCGGGCGTGGCATCAATGTCTGCGTTCCTACACAAGATGAATTATCTCAAGGCGATATGTATGCATCGTACAGTTCAACCATGCGCGAGTAGAATTGATAGAATGTAATCGCATTTGAGTGTTGTTGATGATAGACCGGTGTTTGGACTTGTATTACTATTATGATATTATGGATTGTTGTTTTATAGTTTGTAGATTGTACTGAGTAGATGTCAAAATAGATCCACTATACTCGCTGGGTGCTAATGTACCAACCTCTCCATGCAGTGTTTAATGTCCTGTGGTATTTTTTTCTCTCTCACTTTTTTAGATTCCCAACCTGTGGCTCCACCACCACCCATTGACTTGGACCAGGTAAGGATGAAAGGGATATTGAATGATAAAAAACCCCCAAAATAATGGTTTGGAATTTGATATTTGTAAATACCTGATTTTTATGCAGGTGAATACTACCTGTGTGGGATTTTGTAACATGTTGTAAGTTGTAAGAATATATTATGTTTACTGTGCTGATTTCTCCAATAACCCGTGTCTGTGGCTGCTGCCCTGGCAAAATTATGACACCTTGCATTCTGCCAACACAAAGGCAACCCACCCCACCACCACACACAGCTGAGCACATACAGCTCTGGGAAAGCTGTGGGTCCAGGAATTTTAGACACGTAAAGGATTACCCTGTCTGTGACTAATCGTCTCCATCTCTATTGGCCGTGATTATTAACACTGATCAATGTACTTGGTACGAATTGAGTAGGAAATGCATTTGTCTCTAGCCTTGGTGTTTATCTTCACAACCATGAAAGAAGTAGAATAGTAATTGATGCCCTGCCAGAGCTCTGATGACGTGAGTGAAAATGTAGTGAGTATTAGCTTCAATTGTTAAAAGGAGAGGCTGACGAAGAAAAAGATGTGAAGATAATATCCGGGAGTGGACAGGCCTTTGGTTGAGTGAAACTGAGAGGAAAGCAGAGGAATGAGAAGAATGGTGAAGATTGGTTGTCAGGTCGTGTGGTGCCCCTATGGTCCAACGGACTAAGCAGGGACAGAGATAGATAGATAGATAGTTGACAGATGGAAACAGCAAAAATGAAGAATCAGAGGTGCAGCCGAGGCATCCCAAGTGGGAGAGCTAGGATGCAAAAGGCCTTGAATTAAGTCAATCCATAAAAGAAACTGGCATTATCATGCGACCTAGACGGCTCCACGAGTATGGTATATCTAGGTCACCCTTGGGCCACCAGTCTCGTCTTGTCAAACCCACTTTTCTGCCCCTGTCTTGTAGTTGACATAATATGATGTTATATATTGCTATGTTTCATTGATGGGAATAAATGCTCTCTGGAGATAGATGCAGAAACTTATGTCGCCTTGATTTGTGCATGTTGATATCAGTGATGTGCCATGACATTTGAATTTGCCTTAGTGAGATACTAATATCTATAACATTCGTTTTGTATAATGTTATTATGTGGGTAGACAAAGTAACTGCCAACAGTATCACTAACTCTGCATACACAAAGATTGGCAGAGAGACAGATCTACTTGGAGAAAAATGATTGGTAACGTACAGACCAGTACTCGCCGTTCATATAATGATGATGCGGTAGAAAATAATACGTCTAGGACTCCTTGCCGACCGACACCCATAACATCATGGATTAGACGAATGTTGACCAGCCGCTAATGGCATGTTTTCTCTTTAGTTTTTGAATGAAAGGTTTGACATTTTTGCCCCCACTTAATTCAAACTGGAAATGTGAAATGCAAAATCGTTCGTTGTTGGGTAACATTGCATGGAGATTGGATTACGTACGACAGTGTTATGCTTTTGACTTAACCTTTATTGTGCATTTTCTCCTTCCATGCTTACAATCAGAGTGAGTGTTAAATGAGGTAAGGTCCTTGTGGAGACTTGATGAATAACCTTTTAGTTTGATTTCTTTCTTTCTAGATCTAGTTGTTTCCACTTTGTAGTAACAGCATGCTTCTCACACTTAACTAACACTTTCATTTTTATTTTTTTTATTTTTTTTTTACTATGTTTTACTAATAACTGTTCCATTTCACATGTAAAATTGCTGTTGCTAATCTATATATAGCATTTCACTGCCATTGATGGCGACCCTTTGACAGATTTTGTTTTTATTTTCCACTAACACTTTCAAATTTATGGGAGACAGGGCTCTGAACTGACTACAGGGACACAAGAAGTGTTCATTACAAATGAAAATCAAACCAGTTTCAGGATTTTGTCCCAAATAATTGTAGAATAACGTGAACACTGATTCACGATCATTTATGAGTTTAAAGTCCTGTCATTGACGCGGTGGGCTGATCACCTGCTCGTCTTTAATTTCTGACGCAGAGTATTTCTAGCCATGTGTAAGCTTAAGGTGATGAGTGGTGTTAGTCCTCATTGTCATTTAGATTAACTTTCATTTGTCATGTACACCCTTCTTAGCTTGACATATGGCTTCGCGCTACACTGCTTTCTGCGGTATAAAGGGGACTCGATAACCAATAAGTCCTGTCCTGTCATTGGAGAGAAAAAATCTTTCCCTGCCCTAGTATTAGACCCCATGACTTATGACATGACACACACACATCTCCCCCCCTTGTGAGTCGGCAATTACCATGAACATTCGACAGTGGTCAATCCCAGAGGAAAAGTCAAATTATTTAACAACTTTTAATAGTATGGACTATCATATCTTGGCATGAGTTAAGAATACAAGTTTTGTACAAATGTCTTTCCGTATAGTGTGGTACCATGTACTTTGGAAGTTCAATGGCTTGCCTATTTCTCTAAATTAATTTTGTAAGTGTTGTCTTTCACAACAGCGTTTGTTGTATTACTAATCAGTAACAATTAAGTAATTATCAATATTTTATAACACTTTTTTTAAAAATAAACTTTAATTTTCTTTATTTCCGTCTATTACCTCTATGCATGATTTAAAGTTTAGAAAATCTGGCTTTGATTGGGAAAAACAGGAGGCTGCTGCCCTTATTGGATGTTTGATTGAATCTTACTTTGCTATAACACTGGTTGCATGCAGTGATTCTGACCTTCGCTTTTTGCACGAAAAGCTGAAAAGAAAAAGGAGAAATATAATTAATAATACCAGCGAAAGCAGCCACTAACCGCATAGCATATTATTATAACCATGTATGATTTAGATCTGTCACTCGTCTCATTTTCATCACAGGAATTGTGCAAGGTTTAGATTATTATTTCCTTTTTTTTGTTCTTTCTGATTGATGAATCTAATCAGAGATATTATGTGTCTGATGTGACATTTTTATGTAATGAGTCTTAAGTGTTACGATAACTGTTTAAAAGTATAAAATGTGCACTTTTCTTCAAAGTGTCATACGTTGGGGAAAATAAGGCTTGGAGGTTGAGTCGGCTTCATGAAGTTTCATCCTAATTGATTTATTTCAATCGTGATTATTTGAATTAAAGTAAAGACTCCTGATTTTTATATTAGACAAGAGTGGCAGGTCTGTGCAATCACAGAGAGTATGATTTATGTATCGCCAACAAGCCTATACTTTGGGCATGTTTAACACTCACTGCCTCACCGCACACCCCATTAACAGTATTTTGAATTTGATTATTACTCTTGTGGATTCCTACAAGCCTGATGAAGACGCAGCAGATGCCTTGGTCGACGTATTAATGCCATTTGTGTATCAAAATTTATGCTGTTTTTAATTTTTTTAAATTATCTCACTCTAATCTATTATTCACTTCACGGTGACCTGTTCCCTCTGGAATGTTGCCAGGCATGCATTTCCACATTATAGGATCATACGTATTGTATGTTTATGATATGTTTCTTCTGGGGCGGCTTGTTTAGCCTCACCTCTGTCGTGGTCAATTTCTTTCATGTATTTGATTGTACCCACTAATTTTCCACTAATAGCTAGACTTTAACATAGTAATTGTTACAATAATATTAGAAATCACCATCAAGAATCAGAGAAGATTCTGTATGTATTATATTTGTTTTGTTGCAACCTTTCTTTTCTTTTATTTTTTTGTATAGGGAAGTGGAAGCAGGGAAGGGATTTAAACATTCAAAATCTGACCATATAGAAGTATTTAGATAATTTGCATGATTATATAAATTGGCATTTTGCACATTGTCTTGATTTCTTTTACTTGAATGAGAATGCTATAACTTGTAAACTAATTAATGAAACTGCTCAATAATTTTTTGTCATGAAGCCTGATTTTTTTAAAAATAGTATAATAATAACCACATGAGTTTACACTCCAGGGATAGCAAAAGACTAATTTTTTCCCCACACTCTTTATGGGAAAATTTATAATTGAATAGATAACTAAACCAAATTCATCATTTTCTTTCTTGTCCAGACTCAACAACAAAAGAGAGTACGATTCAACACTGACGAAGACCAGCAGCATAGACCATCGTCATTTCACCCCCATGACAATTTCAACGTGGAACCCACGCCATACGCTATCACAGAACCCAAAAACAAAGATCCAATTCTGCAGATTCATCACATCAACACACTTAAAACCCGATACAATCAACAACAAAAACACCAGCAATCACCGCAAAGCCCAAACCAAACGACATTGATTGAAGGGTACACAGCCAAAAACGTTAATGACTGTGAAGACCCCCGCACCAACACCAACACCACAGCATACGCTCCTCTGAACTCTCTGTCCAGACACCAGTCTTTACCTAACTGTAACGCACCTGATGGCTCCCACCCTGCTAGTAAGGGTAGTCCTTTAACCTTAAGATCCAAGAGCATGGTGCTCTCTCAACAGCAACAGCAAACACCAACGGCTCTGTCTCCTCCGCCTAGCCCGAAGACGCTGCGACAGCAGCACCGACAAAACGAGCTGCAACATGCAAATCAGAAAAACAAACAGAAGTCGCAGCCAATTTCAAAGCCGAGAGGAAGGTCTGTGGCCCATTTGCCTTGCTCTCAGACTTTCGTGGACAGGTTTTTGAGTTCTCCCAACACTGAGAGGAGCAAACCAGTAAATAACTCGCACACCGTTGCGCCTCCCCCTATACACAGTCCAACCAGTAGCCACCAACAAGCCAACATTAGATTAGACTCGCCCATTAGATCTCAAGGCACACCACAGCATCTGGACTCTCCAAACAAAACCCTCTTACAACAACAAGTAATGCAGCCTTTTACATCACCCAACTCACCGAAACAACACCAACAGGTAACGTCTCCGTCTAAAACCTTATCACACCAACAAGCATGGCAACCCTTTACATCCACCACCACCACCAACAACAACAACAACAATACCACACAGCCACAACACAGTCCTCAAAATATAGCCATGCCTTTTACACCCGCTGACTTTCAACAGCAACATCATCAGTATCACCATCATCGCCAGTTTCCCCCTTCAAACGGGTCGCCCACGCAAATACCTGAGTCAGACAGACATCATCCTCACCATCAGGAACCACCGCCGAGCCAGCAGCAGCAGCAGCAGCATCAGTATTTCTTTTCTTCCAAAAGCCAGTCCTTTTCAAAGTCCCCCAATCGCCGCCCTGATAAGTTGCCGCTGTGTTTTGATATGGAAGACGAATGGGAATCGGACGAGGGGGAGGAGTCGATTGTATAATTGGATGGACTACTGTTCAAAGGCTTCAGACAAACTTTTGAATATTGATTAATTATATA